>JAFHBV010000334.1:0-40913 GCA_019022785.1 Pseudomonodictys pantanalensis | reverse complement strand
GCCTCCGCGATCCCCTACTCTCGCACCCCCCCGGCATGGCTCAAGACCACGCCCGAGCAGGTCGTCGAGCAAATCTGCAAGCTCGCGAAGAAGGGCGCGACTCCCTCCCAGTATGCGCACCGAGAATGCCGACAACACCCCCAATGCTAACGGTCGCAGGATTGGTGAAGTCCTCCGTGACTCCCACGGTATTGCTCAGGTCCGCGTTGTGACTGGCAACAAGATCCTTCGCATCCTCAAGTCGAACGGTACGATGACCTGCCCAAGCTGAAGCGCAAGTCGACCGCAGCTCTGCCGAAAGGCATCTGTCGCGCTATACAAATCTGCCTCTGTTGGTTCATTGCTGACAGAGAGCCATTAGGCCTCGCTCCCGAGATCCCGGAGGACCTCTACATGCTCATCAAGAAGGCTGTCGCCGTGCGCAAGCATCTGTCGATCAACCGCAAGGACAAGGACTCCAAGTTGTATGTGCGATCATTCGTGGATTGTGGATTTGGTACTGACAAGTGTAGCCGCCTCATTCTCATCGAGTCCCGTATCCACCGCCTCTCCCGCTACTACAAGACCGTCGGTGTCCTGCCCCCGACCTGGAGGTACGAGAGCGCTACCGCCTCCACCCTCGTCGCATAAAGGAGCGTGGTATAGTAACGGATGGTCTGCCGAGGAGGATACTCAATGGAGTTTATGGCTGCATGGATGCTTTCTGGGTCATATATAGGCTTCTGCGGACAGGCATGATCTGAATGAAAAGCATTACACTGAACAAATACCTCCTTGTGATGAATATTCAGATGGTGTTCCTAGGTTATGGCGCTTTTCAAGCGGCCATGTCATGAGAAGGCGAGGCGACGGTGTAGACGTCTTGGGGTGTCCGTGTCCTATCCCAACTCACAGTGGGCTATGGACTAAAAAAAACAACGACGGGAGCTATTGCCTCTTCAGGCGCTTCCATGCGCCATTCTCCTCACAGCTGATGGTGGGTATCTCTCGCAACTCTCCATGCTCAAAGCCGCACCATTACACTTAACGTCCCCCATGCGTTGATTTCTACTCTCGTGTTCTCCAGCGATCGTGCATGCGCTTAGCCTTCTATCTCCGCGCTTTTCTGTGCCAGGAACTCGCTCAAAAACTTCAATGGCTTCTCGGGCCTGTTACGCATCAGCCTCCATCCACTCTCAAATTGCCTGTTCTCTCAACTCACTCTGTTGTCGCAAGATGCTTCATGGCCTCCAGCAAATGCGGTGTGACGTTCTGATTCAGGTATACCCTCGTTGGGCTTCCATGGGGATTCGGTTGTGTCGGCGCTTGTTGAGGGGCGGTCGGGTGCGGCGAGTTGCGCGTGGGTGTATGTACGGATGGGTGCGTTGGGGTCGAGACTGGCGCCGGTTGAGGTGTTGCCTAATACGAATATCAGCGTACGTTCTCATAGTAGAGACATAGGTGTGTGCGTACCTCGCTCGGTATTGGCAGGGTATCCGCCATTTCTACGTCTGGCGCCGTGCCATTCGGTGTGGGTACTGGCGAGGGTTCTGTGACTTGCGGTGGGGGGATTGGGGAGGGTTCGGTCATCTTGAGGTTGCTGGGAGTATTTTTGAGAAGAAAAGTGTCGTTTTACGCGCTTCAATCGCGTCAATGCTTGAATTTGGGGCGTGGGTTGGGACTGTCCGTCTCTGGTGGTGGCAGTTTGAGCTCTGGAGCTGTTGTCGGAGATTGGGCGGGGATGTCGGGCCAGATTCGGAGATCGTTTTGATCGCAACCTCGAACGTCAAGTCGCGGGCTCAGTCCATCCTACTTTCTCGCTAGTTCTTCTCTCTCGATTTCTCGTGCATTACTGCATGCTCTGTGTATTTTGCAAGGCATTGGATTCTCACGAGCTGGTTTAAATCCATCATCAGGCCACAGCTGTCCCCAACACGATCAAATACTGCCTCAAGGTGCATCACATCCTTTAGCAACCCCGCACAACTACGCGCCCAGGATGCAGATCTTCCATGAAGCTCCTGGCTCACGGCCTGCACTTCAGATGCCCATGACATGTACGCAAGACCTAGCCAATCTGATGAAGCTTCCCACCGAGCTGCGGCTACAAATCTGGGAGTCCTATATTGACTCCGAGGACGTGTACATGCAATACATACCGTATCATGGTCGCGTACACGCATTCCGAAAGACGAAGAATGGTGAGCCAGCAGCGTTAAATTCCAATGCTCACTTTTGGTCCTGTCCCTACAAAGCGTCCCTTTGTGGTGAATGCCTCGCGGAGATTGATTCCACGAAAAAGGATGGTTGGGAGCAGTTTGATCTCTCGATACTGCTGCGGCTATGCAAGACTATGTAGGTCATTACCTCTCTCATCGAACTCACCACTGTACTGTGCCCACTGCTTACCTAGATAGCTATTCTGAAGCGATAGGGACCTTCTATCGCTATCCTACCTTTGCTTTCAATGACGCATACTCCTTTCTCGCATTTGGAGCATCACTTCCGCCACGCTACTTTTCTCAGATCAGCAATATTCATTTCGATTTCCGCCCTATACCCACGGTGAACCTGTATCACGTACAGGAGCTAAGCGAAGCAATGGGTCTCCATTGGGTTGCACAGGGCTTGGATTACAGTCGCATCTGCCACAAGTCGCTTCCTTATCACCACGTGCTGCCTGAGCAGGTGGAAGACGCAGATCAGTCCACCTGGGATGCGGCATTGGAGTTGCTCAAGGGGATGAAGGGACTAAAGAAGTTCACACTGGTGCTGGACGTCGAAAGGTGTAATGGTCGAATAGAATGGGCGCCGTTGGAGGAGGTTGCTTCCAGGAGAAAACTTAGCAGGCCGCTAGAAGAGCTATCTACGTGTGAGGGACTGTCTGTGGAAGCGCATGTCATCTACGATACTATTTTATACTGTGGCCGTAAGCGTTTGCCTTGGAAATTTTTATCACCTGCTGACTGGATCCAGGACGTTATAGGGAGGAAGGCCGCTTGGTGAATGGCGGATTTGTTTGGAAGAAAGGGTATATCAAGCATCAAAATTGTTGGGAGGTGAATGGGGAGCGAATGGTGCAATCCGTCCCGCTCCATTAGAATGATTTCCCCGCTTTCTTTCACTCGAAGGTAAAAAGAGCAACGAGCGCTCCGCACTCGGCGTTGAATCGCACGGGCCTTGCCATACTATATAAAAGAAACTTCCCTCCGATCACTGCTCCCCCCTAACCTTCTCCACCTCTTCTTCACAAAATATCCGCCTAACGTCACCACAATACGGGAGAAGCCACCATCAACCCACAGCAGGCGCGTACCCTTCCGCACGAGCAGGAGACGGTTCGGTTCGTATCGAGGGTTCGATTCGCATCAACGGGAGTGCGATTCGCATCAACAAACTCACCATCAACATGGCCCCGCCCAGCAGGGCGCGTATTGGCGAGCAAGTTGCGCATGCTGTCGCCAACACTCCGTCTGGCCAGACCATCATCGTCAAATGTAGAGTCCACATCAGATGTGGGTAAATAGCCCGGCAGCGAGGAGAGTATACTAACTTCATACCCCAGCATCAGCGGCGAGATCCAAATCGTAGCCGCAGAGCATGAGAGGCAGTTGACCGGAACCCGGTCCGCGACAGCGCCGTGGGGGTGCCCGGGGTGAGTCACCTTGGAGGCATGTATGCAATGGGTTGATAATGGAGTTGGAGCTGACGCAAATTAAAGTTCCCTCATGATGGGCAATGGGGAGGGATGACGAGAGGTACGGTCCTGCAGTTTGAGACGGACCCTGGTTGGTAAACGGGTGCATAACTCTGGATAGAATGGGACAGACTAAAGCTGTGGGCACCCACTTAGATCCACTCCACCCACTCGGGATTCACCCTAGCTCTACTATCGCATGTCTCTCGACCGTTCAGGTTATTTGATATGTCCTATTCTCCCGCAGCCTGGTTTGCCTTCAAGTGAAGAAGATGGAATATATTCCCGTGGTCACAGGACAAAAACTTGATGCACAATCTTTGTACTTGCTACTAACTATCCTCAGTCTCGACAAGCGACTCACCAGTCTGTACAAATCTGCCGTCTACCAACCCGCCTTCGACTCTATACCGTTCTACGTCATTTCAGCCACCGTGCCTTCGATGAGACGTGTATGAGCAGAGTCACTTACTATACTTTCCTTCTTCATACCTCCGGTCTTCGTAATAGAGGTACGTTTCCACCCGTACTCCATCACGTGTCGATAGCTCCTGGATCGGCTGAACGAGCTCGTCACCGTTGACCATCTCCTCTAGAGGTGTCCAATCAAAGAATTGCACGAATCTATGGACATCAAGTACAAGCTTGAGATGCTTGAGCCCGCTCATACTCATCAAAAGCTCGAACGCCGCGCCCCAGGTAGTTCCTCTCCCAGCCCCTTCCCAACTATTCCGTCTGACAGTCTCTGTTTGTCGCGGTAGGTTATGGTGGAATGGCAAGAGTTCGTACTTGATATGGTTGTAATCCAGATACTGTGCCACACATTCAAGATCCAATAGGCCGTAGCCAGGTCCGTGGCTCTCGCTAGGCGTCAGCTCTTTTTCGTGAATCAGGTTGACAGTCTCCAGGCTCCGAAAGTCGAAGTGGATAGTGCTGACTGCGGACAGGTTGCGTGATGAGATTGATGCAGCGAAGGCTAGGAAGGAGTATATATCGTTGAAGGTGAACGGGGCGCGTTGATAAAGAACTCTAGTTACTTCAGAGTGGCTGTCTGAGTCAGCGCAAGATGATAGCCCTGGGGAAGATTCGACGATGATCTCTCGTGAAAAAAAGGAAAGGTTTGAGATAGGATCACATAAAAGATAGTTGGTAATTTAGCATCAAGAAATGTAATCGGAGGGGTCTCCCATCTAGAGGCTCCCGTGCTAACGCGCGTGCTTGCTCCAGTTTCTGACTTTCCCATTTTCACTCGAGGCTAGCGAAGATGAACTTACATTGACCTGGACGTGCGCAGCAAGCTGGAGATGTTGAAACTTTCCCAAAGGGCCTTTTTTGTTGCGTTGAGCTCCTTCCAGCGATTGCCGCAGTGCTCTTCAACGAGACAGGAGCACACGTGAACGTTGGGTATCGACGGGTTTTCGTCGCTTGGCTTCTTTCGAAAAGCTTGGACCTGGTCGTACTGAGATGTAAACTGTACGTAGATGTCTTCGGTACCAATATACGATTCCCAGACCTGTAGTCTCAGCTCGGCGGGCAGCCTCATCAACGGGGAGTGCTCCTGCGTATGCGCCATCGTTAATGTCGCCTTTGAATATGGAGGGGAAAATGCTTCCAGATAACCTTTCTGCAGCCTGATCAGTATCACGTGTAGAGTCATCTGTGACCCTCAACCTTGGAACTGCACTGGCTGGTTCCTGGAGCTTGCCAAGACGCTAGTACCAAAACATCGAATGACTAATAGCATGGCCCATGCACGACGCCCCCGAGCAACTGCCTCATGAAACTTTGGCATCGCACTCAACTCCATCACCAAAACAACCCACGACGATCGCGACTCCTGCAGCACAATGGCCGGCCCGCGCGCAGGGAGGAAGAGTGCGGCCAACGGCTCTGCCGCCCCGAACGGGTCAAGCAGCAAGCAATCCTTCACCGAGGCCGTCGACAAGGACCTCTACGATGGGGGCAAGGGCGTCGACAAGTACTCGGGTTACAACCTCTCCATCGCGGCAAATGAGGACGAAGACATGGAAGATGCGGCGGAGTTCAACGGCCGCCGTCTCGTGGCACAATACACGGCGTCCAAAGACGTGCTGAACGAATTCGCGCGTGGCGACACTGCCGAAGACGACATGCTGCAGAGTCGCGAGCAGCAAGCACAGATCGCATCGCGAGAGACGGGCTACCAGCAACGCCGCTTCGACCGCCGACTTTCGCCCGAGCGCGCCGATGCTTTCGCAAAGGATGGCGGCACGGGCATGTCATACAAGGATGTCATGAAGCAGAGAGAGCTGGAGCGAGAGGAGGCTCGTGTTAAACGACTCATTCAGGATAAGGAGAAGAACGGCAGCGAAGTCCTGGACCACAAGCCTACACTCAAAGACGGCCCTGCGGAAGTCGCCGGCGACAAGACGCCGCCCCGCGCGAAGAGGCGCCGCCTCGAGGTTGGCAAGTCAACGAGGAGGTACACCGGTTTCGGCGACAACGAAGCTTCTTCGTCCGCAAAGAAGCGAGCTCGAGAAAAGCTGGACGAGATCGCCAAGGCTGACGCTGCCTCTCAGCAGGAGACCGACAAGAGAGTTAAGAAGAAGTCCCGCTGGGGTGACACGGAGAAGCCACCATCGCCGCCGACGTCGCCTGATCAAGACAATGCCGTCGCAAAAGTGGAACTCAAGAAGGAGTCCAAGGACTCGGAGGCCATGGACGTGGACGATGACGCCGGAGCAGCCCCTGTGAGATCGCGATGGGACACCACTGCGCTTCCCACTGCCCCTGCAGCTCCGGCGCCTGTACCAAACGGCGCTGGGTCCACGATGCCTATCAACTTCACCTTTGGTACCGATATATCGATGCGCAACGCCCCAATGTCGGACGAGTTTCTTGATATGATCTTGCCCTCCGAAGGGTACAAGATCCTCGAACCGCCGCCCGGTTTCGAGGTGCGCAAGCCCATTGGCGGTGTGCAAGCGGTTCCAGCCGGCTACCAAATACCAGAGGAGAACACGCAGCTCGCTGCTATGATGGGTAAAGGGTTGCCTACGGAGATCCCTGGAGTCGGCGAGCTTCAGTTCTTCAAGGAATCCGATATGAAATACTTCAGCAAGCTTACGGATAATACCGTGGACGAGAATGAGATGAGTGTAGACCAGCTCAAAGAGCGTAAGATCATGCGTCTTCTGCTCAAAGTCAAGAATGGTACCCCACCGATGCGAAAGACCGCCATTCGACAGCTCACCGACAATGCCCGCCAGTTTGGTGCTGGTCCTCTGTTCAACCAGATTCTGCCATTGATGATGGAGCGAACTCTCGAAGATCAGGAGCGCCATCTTCTCGTCAAGGTCATCAGTCGAATCCTTTACAAGCTTGATGACCTCGTTCGCCCATTCTGTCATAAGATCTTGGTGGTTATCGAACCTCTTTTGATTGATCAAGACTACTACGCCCGTGTGGAAGGCCAGGAAATCATTTCCAACCTGGCCAAAGCCGCCGGTCTTGCGCACATCCTTAGTACTATGCGTCCCGATCTCGACAACGAGGATGAATATGTGCGCAACACCACTGCTCGTGCCATCGCCGTTGTCGCAAGCGCGCTTGGTATCCCAGCCCTGGCACCCTTCCTCAAGGCTATCTGCAAGAGCAAGAAGTCTTGGCAGTCCCGTCACACCGGAGTAAGAATCGTTCAACAAATCCCCATTCAAATGGGCTGTGCTATCCTTCCCCATCTGAAAGTGCTCGTCGAGTGCGTAACCGACTGTCTCAGCGACGAACAGCACAAAGTACGGATGATGGCTGCACTGGCAGTCGCTGCTCTTGCCGAAGCTGCTGCTCCGTATGGTATCGAGGCTTTCGATGACATTCTCAATCCATTGTGGAACGGAGCCCGTAACCAAAAGGGCAAACAACTCAACGCATATCTGAAGGCTGTGGGCTTCATCATCCCTCTCATGGACGAAGAGTTTGCGAATTACTATACAGGTCTAATCATGCCTATCCTCATTCGCGAGTTCGACAGCCCAGACGAAGAGATCAAGAAGACCGTTCTGCGAGTTATCTCGCAATGCTCCAGCACAGCAGGTGTGACCAAGACTTACCTTACAGACAAGGTACTTCCACCATTCTTCAAGAATTTCTGGGTGCGAAGAATCGCCTTGGATAAGCGAAACGCGAAGCAGGTGGTCGAGACTACAGTGGATTTGGCCCAGAAAGTCGGTGTCGAGCCAATCGTTGGCCGTATCGTCAACAACCTGAAGGACGAGAATGAGGCCTACCGCAGGATGACCATTGAAACCGTGGACAAAGTCGTCAGCACACTCGGTGCCGCTGATGTAGACAAACGTCTAGAGGAGCAGCTCATTGACGGTGTGATTGTGGCTTTCCAAGACGATTCTGTCCAAGATCCTGTCATTATCGATGGTTTCGCGGCTGTCCTCAATGCTCTTGGCGAACGATCAAAGCCGTACCTGCCGCAGATCATCCAGATCGTGCTCAGCCAGCTCAACAACAAGAGCTACAAGGTTCGCGAACACGCTGCTGATTTGATCTCCCGGATTACCTTTGTCATGCAGAAGTGCGACGAAGACCCACTCCTTGTCAAGCTAGCAATGACACTTTACGAACACCTCGGTGAAGAGTACCCTGAGACTCTCGGTTCGATGCTTGGTGCACTCCGCGCTATCGTCACAGTCGTCGGTCTTCCAGGCATGCAGCCACCGATCAAGGACCTCTTACCGCGCCTGACGCCCATTCTTCGTAATCGACATGAAAAGGTTCAGGAGAATACCATCGATCTTGTTGGTCGTATCGCGGATCGTGGACCTGATCTAGTCGGTCCTCGCGAGTGGATGCGTATCTGTTTTGAGTTGCTCGAGATGCTCAAGGCCCACAAGAAAGGAATCCGACGAGCCGCCAACAACACCTTCGGATACATTGCAAAGGCCATCGGTCCGCAGGATGTCCTGGCTACTCTTCTCGGCAACCTTCGTGTTCAGGAACGTCAGTCTCGAGTCTGTACTGCTGTCGCCATCGGTATTGTCGCCGAGACTTGCGCCCCTTTCACCATCCTGCCGGCGCTCATGAACGAGTACCGTGTTCCTGAGCTCAATGTCCAGAACGGTGTCCTCAAGGCTCTTTCTTTCATGTTCGAGTACATTGGCGACATGTCCAAGGACTACGTCTACGCAGTCACGCCGCTCCTGGAGGATGCTCTGATGGACAGGGACCAGGTCCACCGACAGACGGCCGCCTCAGTGGTCAAGCACCTGGCCCTCGGCTGTGTTGGTCTCGACTGCGAGGATGCCATGATCCATCTTCTCAACCTCCTCTGGCCGAATCTATTCGAGACGAGCCCCCACGTTATCGACCGCATCGTAGAAGCCATTGAGGGCATCCGCAATGCTGTCGGCGCTCCTCTGGTCCTCAACTATCTCTGGGCGGGTCTTTTCCATCCCGCTCGCAAAGTCAGGCATCCATACTGGCGCATCTACAACGACACTTATGTCCAATCGGCCGACGCCATGGTGCCTGCGTATCCTCAATTCCGGGAGCCGAATCTGAGGAGGCACGAGTTGGATATTTTCATTTGATTGTCGGTAAGACATTCCCAGTGCCTTCCCCTTTCTTTTTCCCCTAGGCTTGCCACCTGGGGTCGCACTGATGTTTTATCATGCGTGATATCCGGAGCTAAGATTTGGAGGAGACAGAAGGAGGATATGATCAGGGAGAGTCACTGCTATGGTTCATCGGGTGGTGGGTTTGGTATGGCTTGGTAAGCGATTCCACCATGATCGTAACGAGTTTGCTCATCAAATTACTGTACTTTACTACTGCATGGGTGGGAGTCGTTGGCTGGCATCGAATCGGAGTTCCGGTCACAAGTTCCGAGGGTTTGGGATGCTGAACTGGTGGGTTCATGTTCAAAAGGCCAGAGGCGAGGTGAATAGCTGCCGCATAATGGCCTTCGCAATGGTATAAAACGGGTTCCATACTCCCTTCACTGTCAGCTGATCAAGCCCAGGTCCCGTGAAGTGCTATCGTCACCCCATTGTGGTCTCTCTGGAAGAAGCGTTAAGTGTAGCCAACGTATTGCCGACTAGCTGAGGGACAAGTGACCTATCGTGTTCCGAAACTCCAGAAGAAACATCGCATACTAATATAGGCACACTATACCTGTCGCCCGTGCATGTGATCATCCATGGATCTCGCCATCTAACGCAGCAGTGGCGGTAAGTAGGCAACAGTGCGAATCTCACACGGCTGAACGAGCCAGCCGTTTGAATATATGCGCATCGCGAACTCGTCTCCAACATTACGCACAATCAGGTAAGCGTGCAGATCGCACTCGCGTGCAACGTCGCTCCTGCGCGGCGACGGTGTGTCTGACGCAAATCACGCTTCTAGCGTATGAGCGTGCAGCGTATGAGGCAACACAGCGACGAAAATCCCCATGCCGTATCGCCGTCGTGGTACGTCGATGGTCCCTCGGTGCTGCAGCGCTTCTATTCTTGGAGCGGCGTCAGCTCAGCTTGCGGGGGCGTTGTCCACCGCTCTTGGCATAGACCCGATGCCACCGTCATCCTGGTGGAGGATCGGTAGCCTCGTAAAAGTTCCCGAAGGGCGAATTATCGGGGCGTAACGTCGTGTAAGGCGAACTTCGCTTGGGCAGTGCATGCCTGTATGCGGGCTTGCGCATGAAATGAGCAGGGTGCCGGTATTGAGTATGGAGGCGATGCGGGCGATGCGGGCGAAGCTGCTCTAATGCGGGCAGGCTTTCGGGTGCTCGTATCGATAATGCGTTTTGCCATTCCTTATAGAGCCTTGTCGTCCCATAATCATCTCTTGGTGCTAATCGTTTCCTTCCTTTCGTTGACATACTAATCTAGAATTGTGGGTGTGTTGGGAGGAATCCTTGGGGATCAGGCAACATGGCACTTGCAGTGGGGAACCGTCCTCATCCACACCAGCAACACCAACGAGTTCACTCATTCCCTGTGTTGTTCAAGCACGATCTAATGCCGCACGAGGACCGCGTGCACTTGCCATTTCTCTACCCTCCGGTCCAAACACCACTCAGAGACTCAAGGAAGGCGCAGCGCATGCTTGGTCTCGTGACCGAGTTTCCCAGCGACAGGAACCGACGCCTCAGCGATGCAAGAGCAGCTATCCAAAATCAAAAAGCCCAACACACATTGATCACGGAGAGCGAATCACCTCGACAGAAAACATGGGAAAGTGCGTATGGGAAGCGCGAAGCGGGAAGGAGACTGGAAGAGAGGCTCGAGGCTGCTGAGAGGGACGTGCGGAGGCTGAGCGGGATGGACCTGGATGCTGATGAACTTGTGGGTCGGGATGATAAGATGCTGGAGGCCTCGATGACCCAGGGAAGGAAACATCCAAGTGAACAGAGACGGCATACGTCGGAGTGGGTGCCGATTGCTCTTGAAAGAGTAGAAACAGGAGCGCGAGCCGATGCGGAGTTGAGGTATCAGGAGCAGCGCCCAGAGGTGCCTTTACTGCAGTCGCCCCAGCCGATCTACGATGTCTCACCCATATCTTCCGAGGAACAGTCTCCACCGATGCAACAGCGGCAAGAAAGACAGCAAGAATTGGCGCCACCACCCCTTATCCATCCAGCGGAACGACCTACATCCTCACTAACCTCCCATCGACCCACCAACAAAATCGCTTCTTCACGCAGCAGAGGATTAAGGGCAAATAGCTATCCCAACTTCTCTCGGCCCCTCTCGACCATTATCCCAAAACCTGTCGCAGGAGAAGACATCGAGCAAGACCCCCTCTACATGCAATACCACGACGACGAAGTCGGCCCACCCACACCCTCATCTCCTGTCATCAGTAATGCCGGCCCTATCATATTCACAGAAAATGTCGACGAGCCTCACCTACATCCCACTCCCGCCCTTATCCCCGCAAAGGGCCACAGGCCCCGGAAACACCGGTGGGCATCCCTCCCGCTATCGCTGATGAAAATGGGCAAACGCCGGGCCTCAAAGTCAGAAGAAGGCCACCAAGACGAGAAGAAGCCCTCTCAACTCCGCGTAGATCTTACCGAGGAGAACCTGCAAAGGTGGGAAGATGAAGTAGGCTACGTGCCAAAGAGCTATCGCATGGGCTACGATTTCCTGCTCAGTCCCGTAGAGGCCGATATGGCCGTCGAGCGAGGAACCCCAGACCTGCGAAGCCAAGAACAGCCCGGTGCCTCAAAAAGTGCGATGCAGCTCCCCGAGCTCCGGCGCTTCGAATCGCTGCATATCACCGCCCCATTAAGTCCACCCCTCAGCCCACCACTCTCTCACGAGCCCGACCGAACAAGCTCCCTGCTCATGAACGCCTCATCGACACTCTCCCCGCCACGACCGCTCTCATTTCTTGCTCCCTCCTTCGGCACGCCTTCACCAACGACGGCAGTGGCGACGAGCTTTACGCCGAGTACAACTCCTTCGACGATGTCGGCGCCGGCGATGCTGTTCACGTGTACGAGATGCAAAGGGAGGAAGCCGCCGTCTACGTTTCCGATGACGCATATGACGAGGTTCTGCGCGCACCCGTCGCAGGTTTGCATGCCGTGTTTACAGAGCTGGCTGGAGGAGAGCGTGCAGACGATGGGGTGGGAGGGATGTAGGTGTCCGCAGTGTGGGGCGGGGATTGAGGTGGAAGATGTTAGGAGGTTTTTGGTGTGAAGTTGTGGTCTGGGATTCGGGGTTTGGGCGTTTGCATCAACGAGGCGTTTGTGACTACGAGTATGGGTATGGGTAATGATGCTAGTGGGATGGTCGGCTACGGTAATGGAATTATGATGAGATGCTGTGTTGTTGTTGTATGTATAAGGTGTTTGTTCGTGCCATATTGCGAGTGACGCAAGCACTAACACAGTAAAGAACACAGTAAGCTACAGTACCCTGCGGTACACAAAATTGCGAAGAAGTTGTTCGAGCAGTAAGCGCTGGCACGGCCAGCTGGATCGGCGCGATTCGAAAGGTTGGTCCAACGTTGTTGTTGTTGTATATAGTTGATATGGATATAGACTTCAAGTGATCTGACATCAGGGCAGGCGCGAAATTTGCAAATCTCTCGCATTTCTAGTTCACTAGCATCGACAGGGACTATGATAAGCGATGAGAATGGAGCGAGAGGACAACGCAGCCTGGTTGTAGTCACACGGGGTTTTAGAGCCTTGAATGCTCTCGTTGCAGCACGTGCAAGGTTCGGAAAAACCCATCTATTAGGTCGATTATCTTCAACCCAAACAAAAAGCCACACTCCCTCCATTATGCCACGAACATATCCATAATACTGTCTCGTTACAGATGCTCGCCCGTTACGCATGTCCATGCCTCAGCACACTGGCTCACCATAACCCACGATTCACCCAAAGTTCCGAAGAAATCAGCCGCTGAAAGCACGCCTCGACCCATCTCGCGTACCAGGAGGCACTGAGCTCGTGTTCGGCAGCCCAGGGACGGGAGGCCCACCGCGCTGCTGACCTTGTCCACTCATCGGAGGATGAACACCTTAAATCTCAATCGTCAGCTCAACCCATCAATAAAACCCGTCATCTTTGCCATCTTCACTCGATTCCGGGGATTCCTTACCTCCATGCGCAACGCCCTGCTGTCCAGCACCGACACCTGTATCAGAACCTCCCGCAGGTCGCATGGACCTTCCCGCCATCCAGCTCCCATTGTTCGGCAAGCCCTGCTGGGCGCGAGCCTCGCGAGCCTCGCGCTGGATGCGCATCTCGCGCGACATGGCTACGACGTCCCTGCCAACCACATTCTGCTCTCCCTGGATGTCAATCTCGCGCTCGACGCGGATGTTGTAGCCGGGGAGTTGGCGCGCGAGCTCCTCGGCCGGAGGAGGCGGCGTGACGGATACGATGTTGTTGGCGCCGTGGACACGGATCTATGAAATCTGAATTAGCAACGCTCTGGTGTTTGGAGTGCCACATGGTGATTGAGGGTGGTTTGAGCGTTCAGTTGTATACTCACGTTGCCAGCAATCGTCAAGGTCAGTTTCTTGGGAGGAGACTCTTCCTCTTCTTGCGCTTCCTCCTCCTCGGAATCGTAGTCGAAAGCCGCTTCTATGCGGGCATCGAGGCGGGCTTGACGTTCGGAGTTCCAATGGCGCTCGCGGATGACGGGCTGTTGAGGGCCAGCAGAAGGATAGCGCGGTGGGGCGGTGTAGGGAGGAGGTGGGACGGAGTCGGGGCGAGGAGTTTGGGTGGGGGTTTGGTCTGTGGTGTGTTAGCATTTGTATGGGTAGATGGACGAATGTATCGAAGTTGGTAATGTGCTTACCTTGGTTCTGGGACGATGGATTCTGGCCTGAACCAGAACCATTGTGGCCCTGGGTGAAGTTCGGGTTCCACATGTTGAGGGTGGTCTGGGAGGTTGATGAGTGGGTGGTGGTGGGGAACAGTGCAGTGGGTGAGAGGAAAGCAAGGCGAGGTTTTTATATGGAGTGATGAGGAATTAGTTGATTCCTGACCGCGTTGTGGTTGGCTTAGTATTGTTCTGGATTGGGGAACGCCTGGAGGTCCGTTTGCTCGTGGGTTGCTAGGCAGCTTGGCGGCGGTCCAGTGAATGGGACAGTGAAAGTTCAGAAGACACCATATGAAATGAAAAGTTAGGATAATGATTCCTAGGTGTAGTCAGGGCTGTTATCTCGTCTAGTTCACCCCGTCCTTATCTCCAAATTTTCTGGAATCGGGCTGGAATGTGAAGGAGGTACGTATGTGTATCAAACCATCGGAAATCCCATAGATACCTCCCGTACAATGGCATCAAGCATGAAAGAACCGCATCCACTCAGCTGATCTGCTGGTATCTGTGACCGAACTGCTCCTAGCCTAGATCAGTCAGTGTGACGACTCATTAGTCCTTGCAAACGCATGACATACCAGTGACACTATCTGCTCCCGACTGACCTCAACCTTGATTTTGATCTTGAGCCTGCTGCTGGCCGCCACCCTGTACCCGGCCACGTTCATTCAGCTCCCTCCACCGCATAGCATTCGGTCCATTCCACTCTCCAGCTGGGATATCATCTCTATAGGTGCCCGCCTGAATTCCACGGTTCTCATAATCCACATGCGCCTGAGCAAGATGCCCCAGACCAGTCCCGACCGTGTTCCTATTCCCGATGATATGCACACCCGCATTGATGTGGATATTGAAGCGGTTGCGGCCGTGTCCTGGGAATCGATTGCCGTCTACGCCTGGTGGGTAGTTGGCGTTGTTGAGGGCGCCAACCAACTCCTTGCCGATCTCGGAAGCATTGGGCTGCTCGATCGTGTGGAAGTTGCCATGGCCTTGAATAACGGTCGCAGCGTCAACGCGCATGGTGGGGAAGTCGTGACCGGAGTCAGTGGTGGACGGGTCGCTGGGCGAGCGCATGGGCGCATCCTCAGGCGGAGCGTCAGCCATTGTTGTTGGAGTTGTTGAGGTTTGGAGGTTTGGAGGTGGGGAGGTATTGTTTATATGAAGAGAGAAGCGGGGTGACAGGTGCCTGCTGCCAGCAAAGAGGTAGAGGTAAGGCTACACTAGTGTGTACAAACAAGAATTGTTAACAGGTTCTGAGTGTACTCAGCGCTGCTTTCACCTGCAGGGCACCCTGCCAAATATCGATTTCGTCAGAACGATGCCTAGCTTTTCGTGCCCACGTAATATCTCATGCCGGAAGCCCGTTTGATCATTCGAGCAGCCTATGATCTTGCAATGTGGCGAATTTTCACTGAAGATGTCCAGGACCTAGGGACAGCAGCACAGGGTACCACCGTCAGGGTACAGGTTGGACTACTTGAACCCATTCCCTTTTATGAGACCTCTTATATTCCAAGTTGTCTTTTCACTCAATTCTTCAAAGCATCGTGCTGGTGTGGGTTGTAGGGACGATAGCCTTCGGCCAGACCCTGTGCCTCTTATGCCATTTGTCGGGGACTTTTGCATACTAAGACATAATTTTGGGTATCGAATCGCGGGGCCAAATGTAGGTATCTACAGGTGCATGATGCGCTTGGCTAAGGTAACACAGGAGGTTCGGGTGATCTTGCGCGGGGGCCCCGGGAGTCTGCGCTGCAACGTCACCAACAAAACCACTGAAGTGGACTCACGAGCCTTTTTTCAAGATAGGCTGAGATATAGTGTACTGCGATTGCACAATAATGGACTTTGTCTTTGGAAGGTAGGGGAAATGACTGCTGTGTGGTGTGTGACGGCATGGTTGTCTTAGTCATTACTAGGCTAAGTCCCGTCTTTTTCTAGCTCAGGGGCACTGTTGAGGTTCCGAAGGTCGGCGCGGATGACGTCGGGTTGTGCGTCTTCCTAGAATTCCACCAGATATCTTCATCATTTTGTCTTCACGCACATCATTCTTTGACCTTGCTGCCTTATGTACCCTAAGGTATTCGAGAACGGGACTTGTCTACTACCTTAAGGTATCGTGTGCCGGGGTTCGCATGTGATTAGACGACTATGGGGGAGAATCTAATCAACAGTCTCCCCAAGGAGTTGCAGCATATGGGGGTATGTATACTTGACAAGCTGAAGTAGCCTTCAAGCGCTAATTGGCCGTGGCAGTGTTCACGGAAGCTTTCGATGCCACCGACGGACACGTCTGAGTCAGGCTATCTTCAGTGGAGAGTACCTTGCTCTACTAGCCGCTCAGCATCATCGAGAAGCTGAGGGTTGTAGACCAGGAGATGCACGATGCAGCCAAAGCGTACCTAGAGCTATCTAGCAAACACCTATGCTTCACGATTTCGGACTCACGTCGACCCGAACGATTCATTCTGCGAGCATTCCATAAACAAGTCCCCGCCGGGTATCGCAACCACGTCTCACATGTTCGGCTCCACAATCTCACAAGGCAGGGCCTCGTCGACCCGGCCGCAATCGAGGATCAGATGCCAGTTAAAGAATCGTTTGTCACACCACAAGATATACGGTTGTCGGAAGAAGCTTACCGCTTCGATAGAGATATGGCATTTGCATTCTCTATTTTGCCATTCTGCTTCCCTGCTCTGCGGTCCTTGGACGTTGGCCTGGACATCATGGATTGCCGCTCTACAACCGAATCGTTGGCCAAATTCTCCAGATTGACGCCACATGCCCGAGCGATCTTAGCGGCCGAGAATGGGCTCCACGTTGATGGCCCGCTGTGGCCTCCATGCTATATTCTTGATATTCTTGAACTCTTTTATGGGCTATGCCTATTGGGAGGTCTTGGGGCTCTTGACATCAGAATCATTTGGGGCGATTTTCTGCAGCGAAATATCACGTATAGCAGTGACGCTGACTTCTTGGTAAGGGCACAAGAGTCCTTGGAGGCCATGTTCATTCATGAACTTCGAACAAGGCTCTCTGCGAGGAGCATCATCAGCAGCGTGGAAGAGCGTCAATGTGTCTAAGATACGTCAGGACTAAGGTCGCGACCGAGAGGAGATTCCGCCCGTGGACGGCTGGCTAATCCAGAGATAATGGCCCTGAGTACGATCGTGACCACTACATACCCTCGAAGCAAACTTGGTGATGCTTCGCCTACGGCGTACATGACTCCTCCCACTGATCTGGATGATCCGAGATCCTAGGCTTTGAAACCTGAAAACCTCACAAAGCCCCAACAGCAGACTGGACCTGCAAAGCTATCAGACTGAACATCAGGAAACAAGAAGAGTCCTGTCGACGCACCAAAGCAAGTCACTGGGATGCTCTTTCCCGTGATCGGTTGGTTTGACGATTGTGCACGCCAACTCGGTATCGTTTGTGGGGCATGTCAGATCTCCGCAAAGAACAACGGTTACAACTTGGGGTGATGACTGCGGCTGTATCAATAGCGCTCTAAACCCATCGAATCTACAAGGTCTCTTGCGTCGACCTGCGTTTTCACTCCGTGGCGTCGCAGATGTTCAGCTCAGCGACTTTTCTATCAACAACTATTACTGTGGGCAAACCGAAGCGTTGCTTACGGACGGCATGTGTGTCGTGGTCGAGAACATGGACCTCAACGGCTCGGGCGATGCGCTAATCACGTACGGCACTGTACATTCAAGACACACAGCTGTACCGCGACGGCGACACTTTTCTCGGTTACGCATCCGCCTTCTGAAAATAGCATGATCATCGCGTCCGCTGGTGCAGCGTCCTGGCCACGGACTGTCCAAGGAATCCGTGGCGATGTGTTTGTGGACTGTACGTTCCTCGCCCTCGATGGAAACTCTACGCTCGCACGATTACCCAACAACACCGGTGGCGTACTCGATAATTGGCCATATGCGGAGTTCGCGCTCATTAATGCGAAGGCACAAGGTATTGCGCCTGTGGGGTGGGGACCAGTAGATGGCCAGCCGCGTTTCGATACTAGCCATCTGCACTTGTGGAAATATAAAACGATGAATCTCAAAGGGAAAACTGTGTATTATAGCCGAAGGTTGAACGCGAGCAGGCAATTGGGAGATGAGGATATAGGAATTGTGCACGAGTATATGGACCCGGCGTTTGTGCTCGGCGGGTGGATGCCGGTTGTGCATTGAAAGCGATAGAGGACAGGTGGATAGACTTGACAGACCAGAGGCTTCAAAATTACGTACTCGATTACGCATTCTACGTTCAGCCTGTTATAAGGGCTGTGAAATTTTGAGAGCCACTCTGTGTCGACTCGCGCTCGCGACTTGTGATTATCCTGCACAAGCGGCATGGTCGAAGATACTGGTGGAACTGGATGCCCAAGGGACGGCGCTTTAGATGAGCGTTGCGGCATGAGCTGTTTTGCTGTTAGGTGCAACCTGGAGCATTAGTCGATGGCCCTAGTCTAGAGTGCGGTCTATGCCCCTGCTGCCCAGCCAACTGCTGAGTTAGTTCAAGACGCTTCTGGGCTATTGAGTGGTCCCCAGGAGCATGCACGTGAGTGTGTTGAAACCATGCCTAATGGTATGGACGGAGTGCAGTCGCTTCTGAAACAGTCGAAAGATTTGACGTTACTCAATCTTGAAGCCTCGGGATAGATTCTGCTTCTCTATTAATTACGCACCGGTCATAAGACGTAGGAACTGACTAACTTTGGTACGGAGAGCTGACACGTTCGGGGGAGGTGGGTGCGCAGCAACTGCCCCTGGCGGGGCCTCTACCCTAGTAGCATGCCTGACTTGCGTGAATGGGATAGTAGAACCCGCTGTTGGCCTAAGTCGGTCAATCGGTGATGAACACCCCGGTGTGGGGTTCCCGGTCCCGTATCTAGCTTCCTCGTAGGCAGATACCAATAGATCTAGGAACACGGCGCTCAAGAACGAAGCGCTACCGGCAGCCAGAGCCTCCGGAACTCAAGCCCGCCAATTGCATGAATACGCACACACACCTACCCGTATTCACCCCTATGGCCTCTCCTCTGCCGTTACTCTAGCGACCATCGCCACCTAAGATCATCAAAACCATGCAACATACCGGACAATCCTCCATACCACGATTGCTCTCCCCCTTCATGTAAACCTACTCGCCAAGCCGAAACCAGAATGAGAACCCCTAGAGGCGTCGTTAGCTGCGTGTCGCGCTGCTCATTACCCCGAGTAGCCCGCTAGACGACGCCGACATAGGAGATGAAATGGCCAGCGCCACGAGCGCTCAATTTCGCATGCAGGAAGCTGAGACTGACAGATCTGCCCGCTAGCTAGGCCAAACGCCACGCGTATACCCCGTGGCGTATGCATCTAACGTCACCAGCTAAAGGCTAGTGCGATGGGCAGCAGGGAATCGCGTGCTAACGGCGAGGTGGGTCGGAAGAAGTCGCCGAACGTAGCCCGCTGGGGATCCTGAATTGTGGTATGGTGGCCATGTTTCGAAGCTGAAGCTGCTAGGCCCCGAAAGTCCTTCCTCGGACAGATAAGGTCTTCATGTACCTCGTATAGACGAAGGTGGCAGGCACGAGGCGGTGTTGTCAACTTGGCGGAGCGAATGTGCAAGGCAAATGAATGGAAGCCACGATATTCGCCCCGCAAAGATGCCCAAAGGCTAGCTGGACTCTGCTCGCTTGTTCGTGCAACGGTGTCCTGCGCTAGAGTTTGCTTGTTCCTTCCCCTCGGAGCGAAGTTGAGCGTGTGGTAAGTTTTGAAGATCCTGGTTGCTCGCGGGTGATGTGTTGTTTGACGGTGCATGTCTTGCGCTAATCTTGCTCAAATCTAGACATGTTCGAGGGAATTTGCCGGCGACAGACGCACGTTTAAAGATGTTGAAGCAGGCCTGACGGCACCGAAGAAGGGAATCGGTTCGCTTGCCGATGGGGGTATGATATCCACCTATCTGTTACCAGAAAGAGCTTTCGCGAATTTCCTTTCTCTTATGTCAAGATAGAGAAGAAGTTTCGAAAGGTTGAGGCATCAGGGCGAAAACCTCGTGGCCTCGTCCCCTCAACACGCCTTCCAAGGAGAGAAACGAAGCTGCGACGCAAACGACCAAAAAGCAAAAAGCTCTCAAGCATCATTCGTAGGAAGGACCCGACGCGATGGAAACACGATTGGGCACAACCTAAGCGAAAGCAGCAGATATTGGAATGACAGGGAACTTGAGGATTGAGACGAACGGCCCAGAAAAGAAAAGAAAATCCAGCAAACCCTCCCTTTCCCCAAAAAAACTGACCCTAAAACCACGTTGAGGTCGCATAAGCCTGCCGCAGCCACATCCGTGACTCCGCGAGAAGGGATGAATGTGCACGGACGGCCGACGAAATCATGGCTGAAGGTTTCGACGTTGTTTGGGAAATTTGGGAAATTTTGCCTGCGCTCTTTGCTTTTTGGCTTGGCCTGGCTTCAACATCGTCATTTTTACGCATGCGTTGCTCGTCACCGCTACACATGATTTACCAACAGCTGACCGTCTTAGTTGATTCAAGGTGGTGTGAATTTCTGCAGCCAAAGGCGTGGTTCGAATGGGAAGTTGACGATGGCTGGTGCCGGCATGGTGGGAAGGCTGATTAAGGCGGCGCAAGATCAGCCCAGCCGACTGGAATACCGTAAGAAGCAATGAAACACTTTCGGTTGCATCGCTTTCATGTGTGCTGTTCGATGGTTTGGTTTGTCCTCCCAAGATGCTGTGACGGCTTGTCGCGAGCCGCTGTTCGATTGAACAAGTAGCTTGGAGAACCGCTGTGGAGGCTGAGCGACAACGGGCCGACGCCTTATCCGCCGAACGGTGTGCGGTGTCCCAGATACGCATGTACGATGTACATGTATGATGCATTGCTCTGCTGCAGAGTCGAATTAACGTCTCACCTGATATGCGTCTGGCCATGTGGCGGTGGCCATTGGGTGGAGGGCGAGCCGTGTTGCATCCAGAGGCTTCAGATGCATAGGCTGGATGCTTCGATGAAGCCAGTCAGCGCAGTCAACTCAATTCTTTGCGTTACACAGCGAAGCCTCAATTGACCGCTACTTCGGAGGTCGTAGGAGATACGTGCCTCAGGATCAGACTGGTGCACCGGATTCGACGATCGAACGTGGGCGGAAACGAGAGAGTGGCAAGCATTCCAGGTCGTGAGACCGAAAATGGGAAGTTGGGGGAGAAGGTTTGATAAGTTTGCAAGGCTCATACCCCACGATTTGTAAAGGTTTGCTCGGCGTTTGGTAAAGTAGATTTTAGCTCTGGTTCGCTAATAAAGGCCGGCCTGTGATCCGCCTTCCGCAGCCGGGAGTGGGAGTCTTGATGTGGTTCATTTCACAGTCGGGCCGACTCGCTTTGTGTGCCGAAGTCGCCGACCGGATGCCTGACTGGCGTCGGCGGGTGTCTGGAGCAACACCTCACCACGTATGCTCTATTCGACTCATATATAGCCTACCATTATTATGACCTTGAAAGATATGACGCCGACGCACACGGCGTCCAACAAAGCGTGACGAGTCAGATTTTGATATAAGAGGTAACGCAATATCCCTCCGAAATTCCCGTCTCAATGAATGCCCCGCACGTCATGTCAAAGTGAGGGGTGTTCCTCGAGATCACATGTATCCAAGTAGCGCATTTTCTTAGTTTGACCTCAATGCCTATTGATAGATCTCAGTGAGTAAGTTCAATAGCTCACGATCGCCACTGATTTATGGTCGCTTGTACCTTCTCTTGCATCGACATTTGACGGCGTTGTCGTGTGACTAGGTGTTAGAAAGCAAGCTGACGTCGGTACCGGTTACGTGGACATGCCCTTTTGCGAAACCCATGCTTGCCAATTGGGCGTGAATAATATAAGTTTCCAGGTATATTTTGGACTTTGGTGCCAACTTTCGAGTTGCGGTTCCCCAGGGCTGCCGTCATTCTGCACATCGTCCGATGACGAAGCAGACGCCGCAGGAGAGCCACGCGGCCATATCAGGAGATGCTGGATAGCAGCCGAAAAGGAGTAACAGGGTCTGGGGTAACTTGTCTAAGTTGTTTGTCCACGGTACCTCGTTCGCTCTCATGACTTCTCTCATGATGATGAACTTAAACTCCACGACATGAAGACGCTCTGGAATAGATGTATCAGTCGAGATCATGTGAAACTCAGTGTACTATATGATGTTGTGTTGTTAGGCTGGTCGTATAAAGTCACCGCCATTCTCTCAGCTCTTGTAAGAAGCCCACGACGTTTAAGATTTGGGTTGCCGTCTCGTATGTAGATCGAGATTGATCCCTGCGGTCAGCTCACACCTGTCTGAGTATTGACGGTCTTCTGACCCTCCTTCGGCCTGTCCTGTTGGTGAGTACGCTATCTTGAGATGAATAAGTGGGAACAGGGGTCACTAGATTGCTGCACTTGGACTGCACGCGGCCAGACACGCTCTGTGTTCTTCGCGGGCAATGGCAAAAGTGGCCCTTCTCTTTCCGACGGAGAGCAGCGCAAGCTCATCGCGCTGGGATGGCTGCCAACTCCGCGGGAGCTGTTGCTCCCTCGTATGATCTGGAGGGAAGCTGGCGGCCTTGGCCGTTTCCCCAACCCAGTGCGGGGCAAACGCCCAAGTGTGCGGTTAGCCCGTTTGGGCAACGCACTCCATATTGCAGTGCATTACCATGGCCCACGTAGCAGGCCGCCAGCACACACCTCGGTAGGCTCTTGCATTGACTCTCTACTGCGCGAGACGGCCGGGTGGAAAGGGTACCTGAAAAGGAGACGGAGGCACGACTTCGCGTTTTCTCTCGTCGTCGAAGGTACTGGGGACGGCAGGCCAATGTGTCGTGCGGATCTGGTCCGCATGAATCGAGGGTTGAGAATAGTACGAGTGGACTTCGTAGAGCCAAGAGCACACTTCCCGGTCGTCTTTCGTAAGCTCATGCAATGATGCCGCCAGCATGCAACTGAGGGGTTTTTCGTCCTCTCGCGAGGGGTAATCAGAGAGCCACCATATGCCGAGCAGATTGCATGTCGTCAATGTACTGGTACTTCGAAATGGTTTCGTTGAGTGTGAATGGCCGACACAGCGGAGAAGGTGTGTGGGAGGGTCAGCGAGCCTCTCCGTTGCCTCTGGGACACGAACAAAAAGGCGGAGCTGTTGAGGCGCGAAGAGACGGAGTCCAGGATAGTTCGACGATGTTGAACTGGAACGCTGCGCTGACGCCTTGGCATCCCACGTTGGGATCCATTATTGGAAATTAGGCACATAGCCGACTTGACATATCCCACGCGATCGCTTCGGTATGCACTGTCCGGGAACAGATGTAGGGTTTGGATGAGGCTCTGACCCACATGTAACCTACCAAAGTGATATACCACGGCAAAGGCCGGTTTTTGATAACCGTGGCAAATGTGATGATTGCGGGGAAGAGCAGACATAGTCGGATGGTGCTCCGGTAGCATAGCGACAGGTCGGCGAGACTGAAGGATCTAGACAAGATCGACACTCGCAAGCATACGATGGTCGATCACGGTTCGTGGGCGGCTTCTTGACGTTGCTGCGTCTAGGCTGGGCGCTGAAAGCGAAACCCACTGCGTCGGAGGCACAATTCCACAAAAGAATGGTGTGGCATCCAAGGCAGCGAGATGAGAACGGTGGATGCTGCTGGCAGATGACGTTTTGGTGCGGCAGCGTCCCTTAAACGTCCTGGCATAGGTATGTCCTTCAGACCGAATGGAATGGTGCTACCACGTTACACATGTGAAGATGGCGGATCCAGCGGGAGATGTGACGCTGTGCCATTTGACGAGGGTATCTTCGCGCAACATCGGTAAGGTTTGCAAGCCCCTTCCCCGCATGGCGACCTTCCCAGGCCCCTTTCTCTTTGTTGAACCTGGCGAAAGGCGTGGTTATTTCCGTAGCGGTCGCTATAGAGGAAAATTTTGCACGCCAAAAGATCGACCAGTGACACACGCATCCCACGCTGAGTACTTTGTAGGTGGTTGCTCCGGCTCTTCCCTGAGAGCATCGTCCCTTATTGCGACGCGATATGCCGAAGAATAAGCAGTCCGCTGAGAGTTGTCATGCCGAAATGGCAACTAACTCGTAGCCAGCGCCTCAGCTCTGCGGCAGTCCATCCTTGCAGATGCAAGGAAGTATCGATGCCAACAAGAGTGTCACATGGCTACGCGCATGACATCGATGCTGGGGCCCGCATTCGCTCTAGGGACTCTCGAGGCGTGAATGGGCTACCCATTACAAGCCTCGGGCAGCGTCGTCGATTGCCCCTAGTCTGATATTGCGTGCATGGGCTTCAATGCAGGAGCGCGATTGGAGCTGGGAGCCGACCCTCGATCGTGAGAATGACTGGGCATCATGCAAGTCAGCGGCCATGAGGCCTGGCAGCGGCAGCAGACGATGCGTCAGGTCTGAGGGGTCAGGAAAGCGGGGGAGCGCCATGCTCCTCGGACGGATCGACGGGCTTGAAATTGTGGGGTAATAGCTTCGGACTCTTTTCGGCCTGGCCTGTCGCGAGGCTCGAGACGCCGTCAACGACAACGCACTATACATGACTTTGAGAGTTGCAGACATACCTGTGGCTATGTATTTCCATTACGAGACAGGCGCATGAGGGCGGTCGAGGTGCAGGGAAAATTTTCCATCTCATGCCGTCATGAGAGGAGAGTAGCGAAGCATCAGAGGACGTGTCGAAAAACCTAACGTCGCTATTTGACATGTTAGGAAGGACAGGCGACGAACTTCTCTGGCGGTGCATCAGGTACACTTGGTTCTAGTTTCTAGTTCGTAGGTAACGCAGCTTGCCACCACGTTGGCGTGGGGGAGGCAGAGGTCGTCCGGCATTCAGGAACCGCATCGGATGGTCCAAACAATTCGTCCCTCTGCGCCGGTGAGCCTGGGAGCTGGAAACAAAAGCAATGAGAGGCTGATGCTCTTCCACGCCTTCGGGTCCAGAGCCTTCCACCTGTGCGTCGAAGAGTACACGCTACAAACGCTTTGAGCTCGCAAATAATTCTCCACCGTCTAGACAGCTGCTTGGCAAATGACGATATGCAGCGAGTTAAGACATCTGCATGTGCAGTGGCATAACGGCTTCGAAGCCACAAGGTTGGCGGATCTGGAGAGGCAGTAAATTGCGACGCAGGGCATTTGAGTGCTTTTCTCCCCCGGGAAAAAGGTGAAGCAGAGAGTAAGCCTTGATGGAATTGATGGAGCAACTTGGAGGCAAGGCAAGAGCAGGTATGGGTTGGAGCCGTGGCCCGAGTACGCGCCACCAGAGTAATCGGGCGTGGGGGCATGTTTCCGCAAACAGAGCCGGTGTCCTCCTAGCCGGGGGTGATGCTGTAATGATGAACATGCCTTTTGTACCTGTCCGGTGGTGCCGCCCTGCGGCTTTCGGGGATCCCTTTGGTGACTGCACTCGCGCGCTGATGCCAGTGATCTTGTGACGAGTGCACTTACGGCCTGGCCGGCGACTGCCACGTCTTGTTGCATCCTTTCCCATCGTTCCTTTCTGCTGTGTGTTTCACGGTGCTGCAACTCCCAATGGCCGCCGAGAAATGACAAGTACGCGGCGACTCGCACGACGGGCGGTGGAGAGGTCAGGGGTTGTGTTCATGATATCAGATGATGAGCAGAGACCGGCCACTGTCCCTTTCACAGCAAGCCGAAAAGGCCACTCCGCCCCACCCCCACACTAAGATGCCCCCGGAACCGCCTCTGCAACGCTTCCTGTGAGCCCGCCAACCCTTTTTTTGGGCGAGACGGTGGCGGAGTGATTGACCTATCAGCGGCCGTGCTGCGCTTGCGAGGATCGTCACAAGGCGCGCACCCCTTGCCCAACACCTCCGGCCAAGATCCGACCCAAAGCCTCCTCACCTCCTTGCCTGCAACCGCGTCGTGTGTAGAAAAAGCAAGCACACTTTAATCAAGTCATGCACGCCGCCATCATTGGCTCGTCCTGGCCCACTAGCCAAGGCGCAAACAGCCGTGCCTGGCATCGGCAACGCGCACTGCAGCGCCTTCAGGTCACCGCCCCTTTAGTCGTAGACTCGTCACAGTCATGCCCAGGTGCCTCGTCCTTCACGGGTGTGCATCTTTGTTGCTTTGCCCGCATCCCCAGTATTCCTGACCGCGCCGTCAGCTGGCACCCCCACCCTCGCCAATGGCTCAGTAACCGCAGCAGGACTTCTCCGACCTGTGAATTATTTAAGTACCGGTACACCCCTCGATGGGTGACCATCTCTTTTCGTTGACGTATTCGTTTCGTTCGTCTTCTCTCCGCTGTCCACTGTCGAAAGTTTGTCTTTGTCACAAGTCTTCGATCTTCCTCCACCCTTCATTAGTATAAAGCCTGTGGACGCTTCCACCACAATTCCATCCCTACCATGTCACCGCATCACGACGCCCCTTCACCCGCACACAGCTTTACGTCGTGCTCAGGATTCTCCATCCACCAAGCCGTGCAACCAATCTACGACATGAACCACTACAACGACTTCGAAACCAGCTCCGTCGAGTCTGGTGATGTTGGTCTTCGTCGGTCGCTGGTGCCCGGGATCTACGTCCCAACCGTAGCCTTCTTCGATCATGTCACCGAGTCAGTCGACATTGACACTACCGCTAACCACGCGGTACGCCTTGCCAAAGCTGGTGTTGCTGGCATCACCACCCAAGGATCTAATGGTGAGGCGGTTCATTTGTCGCATAAGGAGCGCAACCTCATCACCACTACCACTCGCAAAGCTCTGGACGATGCGGGTTTCGGTTACATGCCAGTCATCGTGGGTTGCGGCGCCCAATCTACCCGAGAAACCATTGAACTCTGCGAAGAAGCAGCCTCCGCGGGCGGAGACTACGCATTGGTCCTCCCGCCGGCATACTACCAAGGGTTGTTCTCCAAGGACACCATCATGTCCTTCTTCCGAGACGTTGCAACAGCTTCCCCCATCCCAATCCTCATCTACAACTATCCCGGCGCCGTATCCGGGCTCGATCTCAACTCAGACGCCATTATTGAGCTGGCCCAACACCCCAACATTGTCGGCTGCAAGCTGACTTGTGGCAACACCGGGAAGCTGAATCGCATCGCCTCGGCCACGCGTGCCGCGACCGTTTCCGAGCCCGGGTCTGGTTTCATGTGCATGGGTGGCTCAGTAGACTTCACCCTCCAGACCCTGATCGGTGGCGGATCCGGCATCATTGGAGGCATGGCAAACATTGCACCCAAGGCTTGCGTCAGACTCATCGAACTCTTCGAAGCGGGCGAGTACACCGAAGCCCGCAAGTTGCAAGCAATTATCGCCCGTGGCGACTGGGCTGCCATCCAGGGCGGCATCATCGGCACCAAGGCTGCTCTGATGGCGCATTTTGGATATGGAGGCTATGCCCGCAAGCCTCTCCCAAGGCCGACCAAGGAGGATACACGCAAGTGGCGCGATGCCTTCGAGGAGCTCGTAAGGGTCGAGAACTCTCTTTGAGTTCCACTCCTCCCTCTCCACCGACCGACCTGCCTGTTAGCCGTGTTGCGACCCCAGATACCCCCTCCTTTCTTAAGTCGATGACTCCGCCTTAATGGACGACCTTAATTCTTGACGATCTCAGGACTGTCAACGACAGTCTTGAAATCTGGCTTATACATGCTGTGCAGCATCTTCACCGGCGTTGAAAGCTCATGCATAGTCCGTGGCGTTTCTTGGACCTTGAACGTTTCGCTGCCATCCCTCGGCGTTATCTGCTGCAAGCTGGTGGTCAAAAAGCAGGTCTGTTGCAAAAGCTGTTCCAATCGTTTTGGATTTGCCTTATTTCCATTTACGCTCCGGCGACGTTCAGCCTTACGCATATTGGTGTATATTGGATGTTCTTTTTCAAAATGCTGGGTGGCCATTTTGTTTCGCAAAATGCTTTCCCCTCTTCTGTTAGACGGAGCGCCTAAGGATCTGCGTCAGAGTCAGTGAATCCTTGCGTAGTGAGAGAATCAAACATGGATTGCATATGTTTCAATTGGGCCCGATTGGCGTGCGCATAAGTTAATAGTCACACGTATGTGAACTCGTGATGCGTCTGTTCCTGCTGAGGGAGTCACTCCCGCACCAATCAAATCTCGCAATTGAGTACCGGCCACGATGAGATCAGCGGACCTAACATCAAGACCTGATGTTGCCGAGCTCGCCGTCTCATTCCGCGTCTAATGTGTGGCAGCGCCTGAAGCATCGCCGTATAAGGTCCTGTTTCCCTGGCCATGCCGCACGCGTGAGTTACCGGATCGCGTCGCATACTGCATGGTGACGTTTCTTTTGGGCTGTGATGAGGGTCGAACGATGTCGCTTTCGTGGTCAACGCACTTGCTTCACATTCGCACTACGAACAAGATTAGCTCAGCCGTTACCTTGATGAGATCATTGGCCATGCCTGTATTCTGGCCGCATACCCTCAAGGTGGCCGCCCTTTTTCAGCCGTCTAGAGTAAAACTCGGGGTGTCCGGGCAGTACTCTGAAAAGCCCGCAAATTGCGACCTCGATGATACATTCAGGCCTGCAAGCGACCAGCTGAATTACCATGGGGCACCACATTCGCGTCATCGGCCTCGTGGCTTGGGCAATCTTCCGGTCACGAGCTGCAATTGACGGGCATTCTGGGTCAATTGTGATCTTGGACTCCAGCCTGAGATGTAGGTTGTGTTCCGCGCCACGTTTTTGGAGTGTTTGAAATGATGTGACAGGCCAATCGGAGGCGCAGGACGAGCAAGGTGGTCGCTGTGGGAATTCTTTGCTTCTTCTAGTGTACATGATAGCTGAATGGCTTGCATGTACATCCTCTCAGTCATCCTCTCATCAGCTACCTTGACCGCCCTTCGGCGGTGGGATTGAGGAGCTGGAAGCTAGCTAGGTAACTTCGCTTCGATGATCGGTTGGTAGGGCTGACGGGTCTGCAGAGCGTCTTCCGCAAACGAGGGGTGGACGCATGATTGGGATGGGTGTCAGACAGGGGAGCAATCAAGGCGTGACTTGATGTCCGCCGTAGCTATTAAAACGGTTAGACGTGACGTCCTTCACAACGACACACATCCCGCGTTACAGAACTCAATAAGGATGTGTTGCGGTTGACGCCTGTTGCCTTCTTCAGACTGTTCTCAAAAGCGAAAGTGCCAGGCTGTCGTATGCTGGGCCGTGAGGGAGCCACGTTGAGGATGTTGATGGGATCCGGTTGAGCCTGACATTATTTCGGTCCCTGTATGTCAAGAGTAAAATGGCGGTCAGAACGATGTCTGATACGTGTACAGTATGTGTCGGCCCTATCAAAGACAGTCCTGCCAGAGACCCAACTTGAAGACCGCTATCGATGCACCACCAAGGAGTGGGGTGAATCAAGGCAGACCATATCGTAGCAGGGGATAGCACTCACTATCCCCGCAGTGTTGTGGCGTCAAAGCGCAGAAGAACTCAGCTAACACCGCCGATGTGGAGGGTTGCGTGATGAGGGGAGAGTCTAGATCGTGCCATTTGGTGAACAGTATCGTTCGTGGAGCTTTGCGGGCGGGATGTGGGCAACACGATTGCGCAGTCGCCTGCGTTAATCGCGCACCCACCTACAACAAGCTGCAATGCCCTTGTCCTTGCATTTACCGGACACGGAGGGGCGCCTGTTATGCAGTGGGGAGGTTTCCCCGGTCGGTATTATCTGGGCTGAGCATCGAGAGCGAACAAGGTGGAGGCTCGGAGCCCTTATCGGCAAGTATGGCGGCCATGCCTGATGATCGTCGGCGATACCGCTACTATCGTGCAAGCCACCTCGAACTTTAAACATGAGAACCATCTAGGCTGTGCTATGTTAGCGCTAGTCGTCTCGCGGGCATCAAATCCTCTCTTGCAGCAAAACGGTTTTACTCGGGAGGTGTGATGCCAAAGCCTTCCTGGAGCCGTGCATAGTCTGTGCGTGGGATGCCGTTTCGTCCGCGAAGGATGACTGTAGGCTTGTCCTTCCGCGGCGGCTTGACATATGATGATGGCGTTGTAGCTTGTGCACGCCAACCTTGTCAAGGACGGCAACCCTGACCTCCTTTGACGACCCTCAGTAGCAGCGGAAGTCGCCACGTAAGCCGTGATCCGGGTGAAGCTGCACAACCGTTTGCGTGGGGTGCCTGGTGCCCAACGCATGGAGACAGGGGGCATTGCAAAGTGTTAGTCACAAGCACGATCGACCCCCCGCTCAGGGAGAGATGCAATGCCTTGGAATCGAGCAATTGAGAGACGCATTGAGAACTCGAGATCAAGGGGTGATGTTGAAGTAGAGTTGCGGCCGCGAAATGGCGATGGCACCTTGGGGCAAGAGCTACACTAGTGTACCCAATTTAGATTTAGCCGAATGTGGTAGAATTACCGAGAAGTCAGACCTCATCGCCTCGAGTCCCAACAACTCCTCATCCCAGCTCCACCCACAAATCCGTCATGGGATCACGCGCCTATGGCTACCCCACTCGCTTCAGATGCTTTAGGAGAGGGTGGGCGATGTTGGCGCTGCATCTTACTGAACCGGAAGGTGTGAAGTCAGCCTAAGCCCACAGGCATGCACCTGTAGAATGTGCCGCACAGCTAACACACCTCAGTGTGACCGCCTTCCAATATGCAGCATATGCTTCGCCCTTGGCAACGAAGGATTGACCATTTTGCCTTGCAAAAGAGGCACAATATCTGGTGGACTAGATGCGGCTTTTGCAAGTACGCATATCGAGGGAGCATAGGCGACGCGCCCATCTCCAGAGTATGACCAATGCTGACCATCACTGACAGATTACATCGAGGTAGCCGACGGCACCTGGCTCTGCAGCACAGGAAAATACTACTGGAAGTTTACAGTCGACAAGTTCAAGCTCGGCTTCAGCCAAGCTCTGTCCCACACCTGCGAGGGGCACAGTCCAGTCTAATGGAAGCAAAATACGCCTTCGCCGAGCAGTTCACCGAGATCCGCCAGCGCTGGCCTGTATTTTCCGCTCTGAGAGCAGAAACGGCAGTAGACTGTGCGGCGCGTCATCTGCAAGATAAGTTCGACGCACACGGTAGCAATAGCGAGCTCTCCACTCTCTTCGCCCTGCGAGCTCTAGTCAAGTCGAAGGCCATATACAACATGAGCAACGCTATGGCATTGGAATGGTTTGTAGACGACGACTTTGGATACGCAGAGTATCTGCTATGCCCGGCATACCTCCTTTCCAGCTTCCAAACAGGCGGAGAAACACTTCTCCCAGAGCTGCGTCTCGACCGCATGCCAGAAGGCTACCAACTCCCAGATCAGACCGAGTATCAGGAGAAGTATGGCACACTTCCGGTGATGCTTGTAAGAGCGATAGACGAGACACAAGCTGAGTTGCTGAGCGGTCGGCCCGAGCATTGGGTGACCATATGGTATACCCTCTGCGTACTAATTTTAGTCTCAGCCGACGTAGAATCCGCCCAGGGGTTCACCGATTCGATGCGCAACGCAGCAAATGCGCTCTCTGACGCCATAGAGAGCCTAATGCAGCTCTATCTGCACTGCTGTGGAGATTTCCATCCGCTGGTCGAGGATAATCGGGATATTGACTTCGTTCGACTCATGACGAAGGAGCGACTTGCACCCGGTCCAGATGGCCATTATCCTGACTTCTTGGGTGCGCACTTCGCATCGTCAACTATTCGTATGTCTTCACATCCCCCAACATAGTTGAGGAAGTAGTAGCTTATTTGTCACTTAGGAGACAATAATCATCGCTCAAATACAGTCAGAGGCTTCATTCGCAGTCTGAGCGACCATATAAACGATTAGGCGGGGTGGTAATTTGGTATCATACAAAACTTTTCCTCCGCGGGATTACTCGTGGTAATCGCTATCGTACTCGCTGTCTGCATCTTCCTCTTCCATATAGACCTCGCCCACGAATGCTTCTCCGTTCGGCGAGAAGTCGATCACGTCATACTCCTTCTCATTCTCCCTCTCTTGAAGCACCCAGAATTCTACTCCAGCAGCTTTGAGCTTGCTGCTTGCATTCGCGAAGCCGAATTGCGGAATATCGTCATCTTCATACGGGATCTTGACTTCCACCGATTCCAGATTCCAGCAATTCTCTAGCGAAGCCAGCATCTCGCCATAGCACCATAGAGCGAGAACTGTCTGTTCATCGGTCTTGACTTTGAGGCATCGAAGTGCATTTGGAAGCATTTCGCAGAGTCGAGCATTCCAGGACGGCTTGTCCACGAGAGCGTCGAAAGGAGCGTCGATATATGTGAGCTTCTTGAATCTGTAGAGGGTACCTAGTCCATGGTGATGGGGTTTTGAGGGTTCCAGGATGTCAGAATCGATGTCCAGCTTCAGCGTCAAGCTTTCCAGCGATTTCTCCTGTCGACGCAGGCACTTTCCAATTGCCATCCAGGAGAGTGCCTTCACGTCGGTATCCACGGTGAGACAAAATTCCTTGAGAGCTTTCGCAGATGCCACCAAAAAATAGAGGATCCCAGAATTGATGCAGCAATCATGCAGCTCAATCTTGCTGATCGTCGAAGCTTCCTCAGGACACTCCCATTTATCGAGGTGGAAATCCAATTCCCGGAAGCCTGACAGCGATATCTCCTTCAGGGCCGGAAGCAAGAGAATTGCCGAAATGTTTGAAATCCTCAGTAATCCCTTCGAAGAAATCTTAATGCTATTCAGCCGGAAGAAGGCTTTCTTCAATCCCAAAGCAGCTTCCTTCAGCATCCAAAGCCACTTGAAGTTTGCGCTCAAATGATCCTTGGCCGGCTGCACAGTGATATCGTCCACCCGAAGCGTTGAGATATTTGGAGCAGCTTCCAGCGCCAGTTCAAGAAGAAACAGCTCCTTGTTATCCAGATCCCGCTTCTTGAATTCGCTTCCACCGCCGCTGATAGCCCACTCGATATATCTGTCCGAAGCCTCTTTAATAGCCTGTCGATTTTCCGGATCGATGATTTCGAAGCGAGTATCGATATGTCTAACGAGAATGCCATGTTGCTGCGGACGCTTGTCAATAGCGAGGATCATGTCCCAGCGCGCTCGGCGCCTCATCTTTGTGTGCAATGTGGCGTATAGAGCTGGAATGGCGATATCGCGAGCGAGTTTGCACGTTTGTGCTGTTTGGCGGAGATCGTGCTTCGGAAGGTTGCTGATTATTTGGTGGAGAATGTGAGGTGGAAGCTGAATGAAGGCGCCATTGGTAATCTGTACCGGTGGCGCTGGCACTGGCGGTGGAGGTGGCTGATTGCGACGTAAACTGAAGCCGAATTTCGCGCCCGGAGCAACTGGTCGAAGAAGGGCGCGCTGCTGCTCGTAGGAGAGCTCTTTCGGAGGCATTTTTGCTAGCAAATTGCAAAATGGGCAAGAAGAGGGGGTATATACTTAGTCTTCAATGCGCTTCATTAATTGTCCAGCGCTGTTTCGCAAGAGATGGCGAGAGAATGTCGATTTGTGAAGAGATATCGAACGTGGTGGTGCTGAGGAGAAGAAGACGAGGGGCAGCGGTCTGCGAAAACACCAACGACGCGACAAACGCAGGTCTGGCCCAAGCTCCTGACGCAATTTGTTTGCGACCGAGGAAGGTTCACGTTGCTGTGGTGAAAGTGAGGTGAATGCTGAATTGCGGCGGTGAGCGGGTTGACACTCACCGTTGGCGTCTCCTAAAAGGTACTGACTGCACCTCGGCTGCCTCATTCCTACTCTCGGACGGCTCCCTACTCAAGTCGATTTCGGTACTCTCAGCGTATCGAAACCGCCGGCCAGCTCGCGGACGAACGCGGATACACCCCGCGGTACCTACTCTGAGTCCATTCAGGACTCCCTATCCCGTCTCTCCCATTAGATCCTCACTAGGTCGGCGGCGAGATTTTGCCCTCCAGAATCGACCGTCCAGCCTTTGAACAATACTGGATGGGCTCCATGGAAACCACCCTGAGTCTACCCAGGACTCCTTATCCTACCTTGCTCGTTGGATCCATCACTGGGTCGACATCCGGATTCTCCGCTCAATTCCAGCATGTCAGCCCTCGAATGATGCGGATACATCTCACGAAAAACTATCCTGAGTCCACCTAGGACGCCCTATCCCTCATCTCTATCTTTCGTCAGAATCCACACCTAGCTCTTTTTCGCCAGCGATGTATAGTCGGCATAGCCAGCCCTGAGTCCACTCAGGTCCACTCATCCCTCATATATCTTCTGGCATTCACATCACCCTTCCCACGAAACAACACGGCTCTTCTGTTCACAAGCAAAGCATACAATTTGCTATCCCTGCAGACAAACGCCAGACTCATGAGCCAAAGGTATCATGAACATAGTCAAAACGGAAAAGCCAACCCAGTCCAATCTGCGCGACCATGCAAGACCCATATGTACCATCCTTTTCCTTTCCGTCCCATCATTACAAGCATCCGTCCATCAACCTGCCCCTTCCATCCTTACCCCACGAGGCCTTCCCTTCTACACCTCACCACTACGACCTCTCCCCATTCGTATCTGTAGCCCCATACGTCCTTTTCCCCCTACCCGTGACATCTTGCCAGGTAGCCTGGAACCTTCTCCCCGTACTCGCCAGCAAGCCCTCCTCCTCCTCTTCCTCCAAATCCGCATCCATCTGCGCCTCATCCATCCTGGGCGTGCGGAACAGCGTGGTCAAAAAGACAATAATATACACGCCGAGAAAGGCAAATTGCGCCCAGAACAGCACGACGCCGAAGAAGGGGAAGTTGATGGTGACGCGGTTGATAAACGTGGACAGCACAGAGGGCGTGCACACGTCCTTTGCGGCGTGGTTGTCCGTGAGCTCGGTGCACGGCTTGATGGCGTTGCGGTGGTTCGAGCAATCGGGCTGCTCGCCGGGATGGCGGGGGTCGCGGTCGCAGAAGGTCTGCGGGCCGAAGGTGGCGTATTGCGGGGCGACCACCATGGCGATGCTGTAGTTGATTGCCAGGACGATCAAGTTGAGCATCACGGTTGCCATGAGCATGGCCTGCGGGCTGGTATGCCCCTTTCTGATCTTGAAGATGGTGAGCCAGAGGAAGCGGATGCCGACTGTTGCGATGCCGACGACGCTCGCGGAGAAGAAGAAGAGCACGAGGAGCAGGAAGAGCACGTAGTCGATGGGGAAGACCTTGGAGGACTTGACGAAGATCCAGTTGAGCGGCTGGAAGATATTGATGTGGCCCAGGATGTAGCCGCAGTGGGCTTTGCAGATTGAGTTTTTGGCTTTGTCGATGCCCGTGATGAGCATGCTGACGAAGATTATGAGGGCGACGATCATGAGGAGGAGGCCGCCGAGGAGCTTGAGCGGGCGGAAGACGGCTTCGATCTTGATCCACGTCTTGATCAGCCAGTGCCTGTCTTCTCCGCTGGATTCTGCGGCAAGACGTTCCCGTCGGATGAGGGTGCGCTCCTCGCGGATCAGAGCTTCGAGCTCGCGGCGGTCGCGAGCGTCTAGGCCACCATCCCGACCTTCGTTGCGCCCCTCTAGTTGTCTCTGTCGTTCGCGGTTGGCGTCGAGCTGGGAGGCGGTGTTTGCGGCGAGGGTTGGGGCGGAGATGGCAGGCGCAGATTTCACCATGGCGACGGGGAGGAGGGCGAGGCCTGCGCCGGTGTAGAGGACGTAGATGATGGTGCCGACGAGCATTAGGAGGCCGAGGGCAAAGGAGAGGGCGCGCTCGCCATCTATAAAGTCAGCATCTTAGTGAGAATCGGGAGCGATTGGACGTACGGTTCTCCTCCAGCAGGTGCTTGAAGTAGTCCAGATCATAGCGATGGTCGCGCTTCGCCTGTTTGGCAAAAGGCACGAAGAAGCCGATGAGGAAGATGATGACGACTAAGGCGATGAAGGCAATGGTGTACTTGAAAGCGCCCCAGAAGCGCTGTCCAAAGGTCTGCTCGCCATGCTCTGCCGCGTCCTCATCGTATTCCTCGTACCAGAAGTAGGTGAATGGAACGACGAGAAGGCAGAGGATTGCATCAAGCGAGTACAGCGTGTAGTACACAATCTTGAGGGTGTAGAGGATGTCGTCGACCTTGTTCGGCGTAGCCCAATCCTTCTTGCGGCCTTGGCTAGAGAGCGAGGTCGACGAGACGAGGGCGATGTCCACGGGCATCAACAGCACTGTCGCAAGCAATGCGCTGGTGGTGAAGATGCATACTGTGGTGACCGAGGCGGCGCGCTCTTGGGGCTTCTGGTAGAGGAAGACGAAGACGGTGGCTATGGCCAGGAGGAGAACAACGGCGACGGCGTAGGCCACCCAGATGAGGCTTGTTTGGATGAGCGCCATGGTGGGCGGGCGGAGGCCTGGAAGCTGTCAGTGAAATAGATACAATTGGGAGGAAATGCAACAATTCACCTCTTTATGCAAAGTGGGAAAAAGTAAAGCGGCTGCGATGGCTGGAATCCGGTTGGTGGTGGACGCCAAACATGAGGAGAGCAGAGACTCGCGGCGCCATGACGTTACGGGCGCGCGCGGAGGATCGACGGACCCCAGCCACAGGCGGCCCAAGCTCCCCAATGAGGCTTGGCGGGGAGCTCTTTCAGATGCGACGCGCTCGAGTCGAGAAAAAGTGCCAGTCTGCCGTCTCGGTCTGCGGTTGCGTCCCCGACTACGCCCAAGGGTACGCCTCGAAACATGATCAGCCGCAAACAGACGATTCCATCCTCTTCCAATGCAGTGCTACACTGAAATCGCCCCGCCGACGGCCGTCAGCCATGCCATCAACCTGCCCTTTCTCGGCCCGCGAGCAAACAATGTCGTCGTCGCAAAGAACTCGCTGCTCCAGATCTTCGAGCTCAAGTCGGTGATCACCGAGATTGCGCCGGCAGAGGATGGAGCGGAGAACACTGTGTCTCCATTGTTGGACACGGAGGCAGCCGATGTCCCTCTCCAGCGAACAGAGACAACGGCAAAGCTAGTCCTCCTGGGCGAATACCCGCTCGCCGGGACCGTCCTATCACTCGCACGGGTCAAGGCCTTGAACACAAAGTCAAGAGGCGAGGCATTGGTCGTGGCCTTCCGGAACGCAAAGCTCAGCTTGGTCGAATGGGATCCAGAAACATACAACCTGCATACCATATCAATACACTACTACGAGAACCCAGACTTGCCCGGCAACGCCCCATGGTCCGCCGATCTCGCAGACACGGACAACTTCTTGGTGGCAGATCCGAATAGCAGATGCGCAGCTCTCAAGTTTGGCCTGCACAATTTGGCTATTCTACCTTTCAGACAGCGTGATCTGGTCGAGGACGAGTATGACCCCGACGGAGAGGGAGCAAAGGACCAAAAGATGAAAGATGCGGATAATGAAGAGGAGGAAAAGAAACCGACTCCGTATGCCTCCTCGTTCGTCCTACCCTTGACACACCTCGATGCGGCCCTCTCCCACCCCGTCCACCTCGCTTTCCTCTACGAATACCGCGAACCCACCTTCGGCATAATCGCCTCGGCGAAAGAGACCACCTCGTCGTTGCTCCCCGAACGCAAGGATATCCTCACATACACTGTCTTCACGCTCGACTTGGAGCAAAAGGCGTCTACAACCCTGCTGTCCGTGGAGAACCTGCCGTATGACATCTCGCGCGTTGTCCCGCTGCCGCTGCCCATAGGAGGGACGCTGTTGGTTGGCAGCAATCAGTTGATACACGTCGACCAGGCTGGAAAGACAATTGGAGTGGCTGTGAACGAGTTCGCAAAAGTATCCACCAACTTCTCCATGAGCGATCAGTCTGATCTCGATCTGCATCTAGAAGGTTGTTCTACGGAGCTCCTCTCCCAGGATAGCGGCGATGTACTCGTGCTGAATGATGGGCGGCTCTTCACCTTGACTTTCAGCCTAGACGGAAGAACCGTGTCTGGCATGACGGTCCATGCAGTCGATGCAGCGCATGGCGGCTGGTTGCTGAATACGCGTGCTTCTTGCGTCAGCAATCTTGGACGCGGGCGTCTCTTCATCGGCAGCGAAGACGGAGACTCTGTCATACTCGGCTGGACGAGTAAGTCCGGCTTGTTGGCAAGAAAGCAATCGCGAGCAGGCATGGACGCAGATGAAGAGTCGGAAGAGGAAGAGGAAGAAGCAGACGATGACTTGGATGACGACTTGTACAACGACACCACGCCGGCCGTCAAGAAAGTCACCGCGGCAGCAACTGAGCCTACGGCTCCAGGTTTCTATACTTTCCGAATACACGATACTTTGCCCAGTATAGCGCCGATTAAAGACACAATATTACATACCGACGCTGCTTCCCAAACACCCAACTCGGGGGAGATAATGGTCTCCCATGGTCGAGGCGCAGCAGGGGCTATCACAGCGCTGAACCGCCAAGTGCGGCCAACTCATCTCGCACAGACTCCCCAAACATCGTCCAAAGGTCTTTGGGCTGTGCATGCCAGGAAACAGGGCCCAACCGGCGTACTCGCCGACTGGGGCCAAGATGCCGAGGCGAACATTTCGTCCGATGCCGATTATGACCAGTACCTGGTGGTTTGTAAGACTAGCCCGGATGGTACTGAGAATACGGTGGTATACGAAGTCAATGGGAATGAGCTCACCGAGACGAGAAAAGGCGACTTCGAGCGCGAGGAGGGTTCGACGCTAACCGTCGGTGTTTTGGCTGGAGGAACGAAGGTCATACAAGTCATGAGGGGTGAGATCAGGACGTATGATTCTGGTGAGTAATATTGGACTTCGGGTTCTGGATGACAGAATGACTGACGCTTCGTCAGAACTCAACATGGACCAGATTATCTCCATGGAGGACGAGGAAAGCGGAACAGAGCTCCAAGTCATCAACGCCAGCTTCGCAGATCCATATCTTCTGGTACTTCGAGACGACAACAGCGTCAAAATCTTCAAGGCTAGCCCAAGTGGCGAGGTGGAAGATGTAGAAAGCAGCGGTCTCACTTCAACAGAGTGGCTTTCCGCGTCGCTGTTTAAATCAACCACATTTGCGGAGACATATGCGTTCCTTTTAAAGCCTGACGGTGGCCTTCACGTACGAATCTCATACCTCTGCTCAGTGCCCAATGCTAATCCTCCCAGGTCTTCGCAATGTCTGATCTTAGCAAACCAAGCTACGTGGCCGAAGGGTTAGGATTCTTACCGTCTGTCCTTACCGTCGATTATTATGCTCGTCGTAGCACGGCCAAGGCAACTATCACAGAAATACTAGCTGCGGATATTGGTGACTCTACATCTAGATCACCACACCTGATTGTAAGGAACAGAGACCAGCATCTAGGTCCTGGTGTACTGACCGGTATAGATCCGAACATCAACAGACGACCTTGTCATCTACAAAGCATTTCACTTTCCCTCAAAAGCAGCTTCCGATCCCTGGACAAAGAACTTACGATGGATCAAGCTTCCGCAGACTCATCCTCCGAGATATTCAGAAGAACCCACCGTGGAGGCGGATGCTGGACGAGAGAGCACCCTGGTGGCAGTTAGCAACATCCGCGGATACAGTACAGTCTTCCAGCGAGGAATATCTCCCTCTTTCATCTTGAAGGAGTCATCGAGCGCTCCAAGGGTGATTGGGCTTCATGGAAAAGCTGTAAAGGGCTTGACTAGCTTCCATACATCAGCATGTGAAAGAGGGTTTGCTTATCTCGATACAGAGGTAGGCTCGGCCACTGGCAGACTTATTCCATTTGCTGACACCCTCAGGATACCCTCCGGATATCCCAACTTCCCGCCCAAACGCACTACGGCCATCTAGGCTGGGCGGCACGACGAGTGCCCATGGGCTCCGAAATACACGCCATGGCCTACCATCCCCGCGGCGTCTACATCATCGGCACAGGCCAGACGGGGGAGTACCTTCTACCAGACGACACATACCACTACCCATGGGAGCCCGAAGGTACACTCCCATCCCTTACCTCACAACACAGGCTAAAACCTATCCAGACATAACATTCAAACCCCACCTCGAAACCGGCATCCTCCGCGTCATCGACGCCAAAACCTGGACCATACTTGACGAGCACACTCTCGACCCCCAAGAAGTCATCCTCTGCATCAAAACCCTCACCCTCGAAGTCTCCGAAGTAACCCACCAGCGCAAACAACTCGTCGTCGTCGGTACGGGCATCGTGCACGGCGAAGACCTCGCCACAAAGGGCAACATCCGCGTCTTCGAAGTCATCACTGTCGTTCCCCAGCCTGGGCGCCCAGAGACGAATCGCCGGTTGCGGTTGATTGTGAAGGACGAGGTCAAGGGTGCCGTGTCGGCAATCAGCGAGCTGGGGACGCAGGGGTTTATGATCATGGCCCAGGGACAGAAGTGTTTGGTCAGGGGATTGAAGGAAGACGAGACGTTGTTGCCGGTCGCGTTTATGGATATGCAGTGTTATGTTACGACGTTGAAGACGCTGCCCGGGAGTGGCATGGTGCTTATGGGGGATGCGTTTAAGGGGTTGTGGTTTGCAGGGTATACTGTGAGTTTATTCTTCCTCTTCCCCTCCCTTTGCTCCATCTTCTGCGTTTTCAGTCTGGTGATCACCTACGTCCGAAGCGGACATGTACTGACAATTACACAGGAAGAGCCCTACAAAATGATGCTCTTCAGCCGCAGCAAGCACAACCTCGAAGTCATATCCGCCGAATTCCTCCCCTTCGAAAAGCAGCTCCACCTCATTGTCACAGACGCGGACATGAACCTGCAAGTCTTACAATTCGATCCTGACAGTACGTCCCCCTCTACTCCCTTTCGCAGCATGCTAACACTATGAACAGACCCCCGCTCAATGGGCGGCCTCCGCCTCCTCCCCAAAGCCACCTTCCACACAGGCCACTACCCCACCTCCACGTACCTCCTCCGCTCCACCCTCCCCATGCCCACAC
>JAFHBV010000333.1:0-41058 GCA_019022785.1 Pseudomonodictys pantanalensis | reverse complement strand
CCATCAACAAGCATGCCCACCACATCCGCCACCTTCTCCACGCGCGTAAACTCCTCTTCCGGAAAATTTCTCCACTCCTCCCCACTCAGCAGATTCGTCTTCACAGTCCCGGGGCAAATCGCATTCACCCGTATACCAGCGGCATGGTAATAATACGGCGCAATGCTGCGCATGAAGCCCAGCACAGCGTGCTTCGTCGCCGTGTAGATCGGACTGTAGTAGCTAGGGTACAATCCGCCACACGACGCCGTTATAATCAAGCTTTTGTCTGAAGAGGCGGGGGAGAGCGAGGGCCGCATGTAGTGCAGCGCCAGGTAGCATGTGGTGATTACGCTTTTGAGGTTGATGTCAATGAGGGGGTGGAGACCCTTGATCGGGAGAGGTGGACCGTCTTTTGCCCCCTTTTCTCCTTTTACTGCCCCATTTCCATTCACGCCGGCACCAGGTGAGGCGGAATGGTCCTGGAAGAAGTTCGCGTGCTCGGCGATTCCTGCGTTGGCGAAGACGAAATCTAGGCGCTTAGAGAGGGCATGGATGGTTTGGAAGATGGTGGCCAAGGAGGCGTCGTTGGTTACGTCGCAGGGATGGAATGTGGCGCCGAGAGAGGAGGCTATGGAGGGGCCGGGGGAGCTGGGGAGGTCGAGGATGTGGATTGTCCAGGAGGGGCGGGTGGAGAGGAGGGTTGCTACTGCGAGGCCCATGCCGGATGCTGGGGCTGAGTGTTAGTGTGGTTAAGGGATGGAGATGTTGGCGATGAATGGAGATCTGGACAGTATTGTATACTGGGGGTTGAGTCGACAGTAGGCGCAATGTGCATGTTGAGCATGGAGACGGATACTCGGAGATGATGAATGATGAAGGAAGTGGTGACCAGATACGAAACAGACCAATGGCATACCTCCTCCGGTGATAAGTGCCACCTTTTTGTTAGACATCTTGAAGCTGAGGCTGATCGGACTAATTAGTGTGGTGGTGTTGTGAGGAACCTGGACAAGTGGAACGAGAATCTGGCAATGTGGTAGATGATGATGTCCATTCGTCTACCTAGGATTCCATATTCTATAAGACTGTAGTCTACGAACTAAAGCTTGTCGTCGTGCTCAGAGCGTCGTGCTCAGAGTAGGGAATTGTTCTCCCCACGATCTCCGCCTTCAAGTCGGAAAACCAGTGCCGCTTCGGGAAGTGCGCTACCCGGGTGCAACACGCTGCAGGCTTCTCTCTAGCTCACACATCAGGGAGTGCATCGTAAAAAATGTCTTGAGCAGTCTAAACGGCATGATTTTATGACATGCCCGATCGATGGTTTGCCGAGCATCTCACCTCCTAGGTGTCTGGATTGCTCATGCCTGACTCTAGCGGTTACAAGCCGCGCATCGATACTGTGACAAACAAGGTCCAAATTCTGCTTGTTGTGTAACAAGAAATGAGTGGTTGGGTCTCAATGCAGAGGTCGGAAAGCTGATGAGACAAGGACAGCTCACGCCCTCTTACCTGCGACAACGATGCTGATGTTATGTGCATACGAACGTAGTGATCGTCATCCACTCACATAAAACACAACGGCTCAGTTGCGCTGGAAAATCCCTCATGTGAGGGCTTTTCGTCTATTTCTAGAGCTTTGTGTTTCAGAAACCCCTTTCTTGACCAGTAGTGGCCGCGCCCTTGCTGCAACTGCAAAAGTCTGCAGAAAGGCGTATGTGCCAGTCGTTTCGGGGCGAATGTACGTAGGAGCCGCGCAAGCGAGCGTCGGCTGAGCAAGCGCGCTCGGAATTTGTTGCATCATGAAAATACCGTGCCACGATTATGCTGGCAATTTGTGAGTAGTGCATACGATCGGTCTTCCAAGGCGACTAAACCAAATACGGGTCAAGGAGCGAGCCTGTACCCCAGACATCACATCAGAGAATCTTCGAGCGGAAAGCTTGTAGCAAATCAAGACATCAAGACGTGAACGTTCCGCCTTGGTACAAAGACTTGTCGGGACAATATGTATCGCGAGCATGCCTTTGTGTCGACAAATCGATCGTGAAAGAAGGGGTCCAACAGCGTTTATAGCCTAGTAGGGGTTTCGTTCCCTCGGTGGGGGGTTTGCTGAGCTGATGGTCAGTCTAAACGAAGCGTGCCTCCACAGACAGGGGTTGATTAAGCTTCTTTTTAGCCTCGTTCAATCCTTCTCTTTCGAATTGATAGCAGCGCCACGAGCTCCAATAATGTAAATGCTTATGTGAGGCAGCTTCGCGCGACGTCGCGCGAGTCGGATCGGGTAGTACCCATGGGGCGTAAATGGGGGCCACGTAAACGGCCTCGCTCTTTCGCTCAATCTCACTCATAAGTTTCCGATGCGAATGTGGTCTCTCAACGGGTGTGGCTGGTGCACTGTAGGATTCGAGGCTTGTGCGCCACACTGGAGAATGAATATACAGCGTGCTTGAGTGACCGGGCATCAGGTATCTAATACACAGCCACGCAGAAGTGCGGCGGCGGCATGGCGTGGCGTGGTTCTTGTAGCTGTGAAGCTTCTCGGAACGTGGGAACCGAGCAACTCGGAGTCCGCTGGAGATGAAACGCTCTGTGTCGTGCGAGAGTTGGTCTTGACCGCGAGTGGATTAGAGTATGCGGCTATGTTCCTCTTCAACGGCTCTGCACCTGGCAGCAGGGGCCGAAATTTACATCGTACAGCGTACTGATGCACAACGTGGAGGCGCGAAACGCGGCGTAGGGGTGACTGCGCGTAGCCACGATGTGAGCCCTGGATTCGCATTCGCTTCGCCCATTCTTGTTTCAAAACCCAGAATCTGCCTTGCGGCGCAATGGCGTATCCAGGCTGGAGTGACCCACTGTCCTTCAGCAAAATCGGATGGGCTGTCGTTTGTCGGTGGATGCGAGCAGCGATGGAATGGTTAGATATACGGAGTAGCTGATTCTTGGACGCCGATCCAAGCGGGACTAGTCAACACCAAAGGTAGGCTATTGACTTGTACTATGTGGTGAAACTCCGCGTTGAAGAGGATTGTGGGTATCGTGGACTTCGGAACGAGTTACTACCGTTGAGACGGCTCCTAGATGGTGAGTTGTAAACAAACGCTGGTGTGATAGGTGAAGGGCGAACGATGGTATCGGCGTGCGGAGGCGGATGCAGTTACACCTCAGGAAGTGTGATGTGTTTTGTGGTGAGCTCTGCTGTGAGTGCCGCCATATTGTCGTCGTCCGGAAGAACCTCGGCGTGTGGGCCGGTGGATCTTATGGGGCAGTGGCGATCAGAGATCAGGCCGAGAGAAGCCTTCCATCACGATGCACCTCTTGACAATCATTCCATTCATGTCAATGACGACGGCGTGTTCTCACGCTTGCTTAACACGGCGCCAACCTCTGAAACACTGCGGCACTGTCAGTCAAACATTGTACGCATGATCCAGTCCCGGACTTCACCTTCGGTATGCAGGCGGAGACGACAAAGGGATCTCTGGCCGTTCCTGCTCAATTTACTTGGGCTACGAGGCTGGAGCAAACCCGCATTCCACCTACCTACGTGGCCGGGCTGGCAGGAGACGAGAAAGAGAAAGACCGGAGCGAGAAACATTGACGACACCGAACGGCTTCCGTACCTTGAAAATCGGCCAAACAGGCTTTTCGACTCTATCATCGCTTGGAATTCGATGCATGCCTCATCTCCTCTCGCAACCTATCCGAAGGCTGAATGAGACAATAGCCGTTCTGGTTTGAGTTGCAGCTCTTCGATAAGCCCTGTCATTCAGCGGGCTTCATTCAGTGTCAACTCGGACCCCTTCAACACCTGGATACTACGGGAGGAGCGATATTCGTTACAAGTTAACCGTACATTGACGCGGCCGAGGAAAGGGTCGATGTTGGGTGGTGGCCTAAGGCCAATGCTCCCCGACCGTTGGCTGGGTTTTCGCTCTTCGGCCGCAGGGGTTCGGAAAGCAACACACCTCTGATGAAGTCAACGACGTCGGCGTTTATGTATCGACAGCCATTGAAGGGCAAGATTGGGGCAGCACGCTTTGACTGGGCACACACGGACCGCGGCAGGGGTCTTTGCTAGCTACGGGTCCTTCCCTTGCCCGTGAAGGCCTGAGATTACTACCCCAAGAGAAGGGTGGCACCGTGGTGCTTGGGAAACATTTCGCGCGTGTCGAGAGCGAACGACGGTTGAGCAACATCACATCCGCCGCCTCGCCTCGCACGCTCTGACTCAGACATATAGTGATCAGAGCGCACTTGAGCAGGGCTTTGGCTTTGGGCTTTGGGTCTCGCTTCTCGGACCTATCCTTACTAATTTTACATGCAGCCGGCACATCTTTGCCCGATATGGCCCCCGCCCATTTGACCTCCACGAACACCGCCTAACCCGGCAACACACAGCCGGAGGACAGCGTGCAACTTCGACCGGCGTTGGCACCAAGTCACCCTAGCCGGCACACCGACATTGTTGCGCTCTGCCATGCTGCGATCGCCCGTCCATCATGGGCCACGCCTTAGTGTGGCTCTGGGGAACCGCTTTTCGCCCTTCCTATGCTGCCGCCTCTGATGTCGTCTTACAGCAAGCCACGCTGATGCAGAAAGAGCCATCGTCTGTGCCCAAGCATTCGGTCGCGTTTCCTCAGATTGGAATAGCCTTGAACTGGGACTCAACGTCTGCAAGACCTTCCAGAAAACTTCCACTACCGAGGAGGCCGTTGCCCGGCCATCCGGGGCACAGCATGAGGTGCCGCAGGGCCGCATCGCAGTCGCAGATTGCCGTTTGATTGCAGTGCCTGGGAGCGTACACTAGCCGGGACTGTCAGAGGGCAGGGCTGGACGGTGTGGACCCATGGCTTGGTGTCTACCGCCATGGCGGTACTTGTTCGCTCGAGCAGGGTCCACCTAGTGAGAGCTAGGGCTCACAGAAGCGCCCACCGCATTTGTAAAGTCTTGTGCACTTTCGTTCAAGTGGAGGCAGCAGCGGCGATGCGGTCTCCACAAACAGGAAAGCTGAGCACGGCCGACGTGAGCCTGTGTTGCCCACTTTGGTAGACCCATCAGGAGAGTCTATTTAGTGGTCGATTCTCCCTGAGTGAGATGCTTCTTATTTCTGAGAATGATATAAGCTGGTCCCCGTCTGCGCCCCGGATCTGCATACAGTCTGGAAGCTCCGTCCTACGCTTCGAACTGCCCTGCACTTTGTCGTCGGTTCTAAACTGGTCACTTTCAGGCCTCACCTCACACGGGCCAATCATCCTTGGAGCAAGCACTGCGAGACATCGCGACTCCGCCACGGTCCGCCACACTAGCTGCCACGAGCCTGAGCCAAAGGACTTCAGCCTTATTTCACGGAAACCTACCCCTAGACGTTTGTGCAACTAAAGTTATACACCCCGGAACAACAGCCCTACTCGATCTTAACCTTCCGCGGCCTGGTCCATCTCTTAAAGCTCCACCATTGTCATCCTTTACTTGAGCCTTCCGCTTAAGCGCACTGGCCCCTCCTCTCTTGACGCCATATACCAACCTCTTCTCCTCCAACTCCGACCTTTCTTACTTGACTATATTCCACGTCCATACCTTCGCGACACTCGATCAACAATCTGACGCCATCAAACCCGCGCAACTTGCAGGTCCCGCCATGACGAATTACTTCTCACCTGAGCCTGAGATGGCCTTGATGGGACCAGAGGAGCCTTTGGGCCATCTATTCCCCTCAAGCTCATGTCAATCGCCTCCGAGCATCCTCTATTCTCCACCTCTACACCAAATGACACACCGAACACCGGCTACGCAGCCTGGTTCTGGGCCTATCTATCCACCAACGCACGACTACCGGCCCGTCGTTAGCTCGCCATACCCGCCGCACGCCTTCTGGACCTCAGCTGCTCCATTGATGCCACAAGCGCATGTTACCTATTCTTCCTATCCTCCTCTTTCCTCAATAAGCGCCGCTCATACGATGGCACCCGCACCTGCGCTCCTCGGGCAGCCACTGGGCGGAACTCGACCATCAAGATCGCACTCAGCCTCGTCTTCCCTAGGAGTCCCCTCAACTGGTACTTCTGATCGGTCGCCACCGTCTTTATCACGATCGTTGTCCCCTAGTTCGCCAGACTTGAGAGCCTATGGGTTTCCCAACAAGAACGGCACCTGGAGTTGCGCCTACCCAGGCTGCACTTCAAGAGCTGTATTCACCCGAGGGTGCGATCTGCGGAAGCACCACAAAAGGCACACGAAGTCCTTCTTTTGCCGACACGAGGGATGCCCACAGGCAACTGGCGGAGGCTTCTCCAGCAAGAAAGACCTCGCTCGCCATGAGGCGAAACACAACCCAGGCGTTTTGTGCGATTGGGACGGTTGCGACCGTGTTTTCAGCAGAGTAGATAACATGGTAAGTGCCCGCGCCTTTCGAATGTACCAGAAGTTGGATGGGTTGGCAGAAGACTAACGCTTCACGCAGAGAGATCACGTCAAGAGAATACACCTCAAAGCGTCTCGCAACAGCTCAGGCCCAAAGTCGGTAATGGCATCATGAACCCAAAAACGCCTTTCGCTTCGATCGATCCATCGATATTCGAAGTGGCTTGGAGCACTGACTCCTGGCGAATACAACGAGATGTCAGCGCACAAGCTGTTCTGTCCTGGCCTCGGGCTTCGGACCCGGCCACCGAGCCCATCTGAGGAGCAGATAAATGATGCATTTTATCCGCTGTACAGAGAGCTTAGGCCTCTCACGTTTTCCCTTCAGCCCCTCATTTACGATACCCACCTTTTACGCATGTACCGCGACGATTCCCGTATCAGCTGGCACTGGCGTTGAGCTGCTATTCATGTCTGCATGGCCACGGCGTTTATCATTTGACCTGAGTAAGAGCTTGATCGAATTAGCTTCGCATCTCGGACGATAGAGATCATCGTCAGTACTTCAGGCGCCGCCTTGTTCACTGCAAGTCTCAAGCGATTTTTGGAAGCATTCTTAGCTAAGAACATCAATGATCGGTTGGCATATACATTTGTTTTTCCTCGTCTCGTTTCCTTTCCACCCGTGCAATTTCCCCCCTCACCAACAGCAGGTATGGCGCTAGACCAAGATTACCTGAAGCAGCATTTCCACACGAGACTGCAAGCCCGAGAAGAACGCACTGGCAACCCGTACTTTTCCCTTTCGGACTTCGCGAGACTTAACGTCATGCCACGTTCTGGCTGGGCAACTGCTTCGTTCTGAAACGTCCGCAGCTGATGGGAGGCCTAACTACTCGACAAGGCTGACTTGACAGGGCTCGACAAATTGCCACAGGGTGGGTTCTCTCCCGCACGAATGACATTCGACAGGCTACGACAGCGAGACTAGGGCGCTTCGTAAAAGCATGTGATCAGATGCCGTGGACGGTGGGACGTGACCTCCATTCGCGCCATCCCCACGTTCTCTAGCTCCGATCAGATAGGGCGACGCGACGTTAGTTGTTGGTGGCTCGGATGGTCTACTTTCCGACCGACGTCAACATCGAGAGCCAAGACGCAATTAAGCATGTTGCACGCGCTTACTGCAGGTCGGCAGAGAAGCTCATTCAAGGGTACAGCGGCTGATCAATCTTCAACCAGCCCAGTCAGCAGGGAAGAAGCGTCCCAATCGCATCCGGTAACTGCCCAAAACCTCTTTCCGACTGATGGATGATGGTAGGCCCATCGTGAGCTTACTTTCATCTCTTCGAAACATGACATTGGCCGCAGCCAAGTCGAGGGACCGTCGCACATTGCATGGCCCTGAGATACTACGCTGCACGGGACGATGCACGCGTACGTCACCAGCGGCAAGCAGACCTCTCTCCGGCCAAAGGCACGCTGGAAGAGTTTTCGTTCCGTCTCCTTGCAGGCGCCGGGTGTTGCACCACGCCCTTTGCGGCTTCCATACGATGAGCAGAGGCGCGACCTAATTAACGGCCCCTATCAGATCGAACGATTCTTGAGGAGTGCGAGCATGTGGTCTTACCTAGCGGCAGACACAGGCGAGATTCTGTCATTACCCTCAACGAGTCGGGGTTCAGCTCTGGAACCCACAAGGTTTGCGCCGAATCGCTCCCCGCTCTTCTCACTGCACCTGCGATTGCTCAAAGCACACTGTGTTGTAGTATGCGATCTTCAATACCCCACAAACCTTTGACCGTTCAGGCTTTCCATGACCGACAGACGCCTTATCAACTGTTTATAGATTTAAGCATACCGGTTCCTCCTTCCCTGCGGGAGCTATTCCACCATTCGGCACTGTTCCAGACAGCATTGACGGCAATGGGCCCAAGACCACGGCGCAGCGGCCACACCCGTTACCTGGCGTGGCTCTGTTGGCTTGCCTGAAAGAAAACGGCGGTACACAGTACATTCATCCATTGTAACCGCTAACTGTCCGCGCAAACGATCCGCCCAACCAAGTCCCTGGCAGCTTCCGCAGAACATAGATGATCACGGCTCAACATCAAGGCGCGAATCAACTTGAACCCAGTCCGCAGCTGAACCGCCGTGTCGACAAGAGCTCGCAACCTGAGGCTTAATGCCAGCCCGCCAGCTGCGACCATCAGGGATGTGGAAAGCAGGGACGATTCTACTGTTCGTCCGTTAGACGGAGCGTATGCTAAACCTCTTTTGCTTAACCTGCATTAGCGCAGATCTGCGGTCCTGTCGTGCGACCGGCTTGTTCACCTTCAAGAGACACAACCCAACCGATTTTCTCTGATAATCTCTACCAGAACCCGTACTCGCCCCCATCACCTACTGCTTGTCTCGTGGACCAACATTTCCAGCAAAGCCGTGATCCCCGACCACTATCGCTGCTACGTCGTCATAGGCCCATGAATCAAGGCTGAGAGGGTCCGTGAGGCGCAGGGCCACGGAGCCTCGACGGCGGAGTTTAGCGTTGAATCCGATCCGACGAAGTCTACAGACCATCTGCTTTCCGACGAGGCTGAAGATGTCTAATTTTACACGACTTCCTGGTGGAGGTGGCTATGTAGATGGACGTGTTTCAAAAGTCCACAACGTGGGTTATTGATCCTTTGCTCGCGACGTGGCACAGCTCGGAGCCGACGCCCTCCTCCGAGGACCTCTACAAACCGAGCTAGACATTGCGTCTATCACCAGAAACTCAACCGCGATCCGGCAAACTTTGTGCTTGCTAGCAGCAACAACTGTTCCAGTACTTGTCCATGCGGTTCCGAGAATTGCATGTCTGAGGATGTCATCCTAGGATGCGCATGCTCCTGCATTGGGAGAGCGCTCCATCCCGGTACACCTCAATTCTCGGGCATGCACGCAGCAACATGGCGTATCGACGTATGCCGTTTAGCCTGTCATCGCGCAGATTTCCTTGTACGTGCTGGATGTCTCTAAACGTTCGTTCAAAGGGATTTTGGTTGCAGCACCGGGCCGCACTTGCTTCTGCAGTCCACACCACCGAGCCTATAAAACCTAGACTATTACATCATACGGCAGGTGTGTGCAGGTCAGTACGGTACGGAGACCCGAGAAGCTCATAAGCTTTCAACTTCCACTATACAACATAAACCAAGCCACGAAATATCCTGTTTCTTTTGAAGACTGGTGAACATCGCCAACGGCTCGCGGAATACTCCCCAAATTGGCAAGCCGAGATGCTCTTTTTCCGGGTGAAATATGCGAGCTCTTTATTGCTTTCATCGACTGTGTTTCCGCCCCATCGTAACCGTGCGACTGTTGTTCGGTACGCGAGGAAGGCAAGTTGCATGCGAGCCCCAGGCGCTTGGTGGCCCCTTTTGAATGGCTGCAGAAACAGCCGCGGGCGAGGATTAGTTTGCAGCCAAGGCTTTGACCACAGGAAACTGCATCTGAACATTCTGTATGTTGAACACGACCTCTCCAATTTGAAGTTGTTCGTTGTCGCGACCAAGTGGTATAAAAGCGTGTTCGTGTGAAGTAATCCGTGGCCAATAGATCGCGACGATCTTATCACCCGGATCGACCCCCAAACTAGGGATTTGGGCCGATGCTTCATCACAGGCCGCGTCAGGCAACACTCCAAGAAGCCATCACGAAGACAGTAGCCACTAAGCACGTCAAGACGAAGATTTGAGCTTCGCAACCTTTCAGAACCTGCTCGTGTATCCTGCTACGTTGTTTCATGTGTTCCGAAGCTGCGACAACAGCGTCGTGAAGTCGCAGTCTAGGATCGTCTTATATCAGATTCATCAGGACGGGGAAAAAAAAAAGGGACTTCAATATGCATCGACACACTCTTCTTGTCTTCGCACTATCCCTTTTGCTCACTTTCGCGACTGCCGGCAAGTCCAAAGATGTGGCACTCGAGAATTCAAACCACATCTTCAACGCCATTCACTCGTCCATGCGCCAATGGGGATCTTCACTGAATCACAACGGAATGTCCTTGTGGATCGCGACAGTACCCGTCGGCACGCAATTGTATCACGGAACCTGGAAGGAAGAGCCCGTGGTGGGCATGGAATGGCTTGCGTTTGAGCCAGAGCACTCGCTTTTGTTTGCGCGGCAATGGATGAGAGCTCCCCCTCCCAAAAAACCGCCACCGAAAGAAGGAGAGGATCTTGCGGGTTCAGAGGAAGTTTGGGGTTTGCTTGAGGAGATTTTGGAGCAACAGATGATGGCAAGAGCTTGGGTGCATGGAAAGCACCCTGACGATCTGCAAAATCATCAAGCTCCGCCTTTGATATATGAGGAATTCTCTCCATCCGAACCTCCAAGCCGTCTCCATGGATTCGATGAGAGCGACGACCAAATAAAACTGTCTTCACTTCCATCCTTTGGGCAACAGGAAAGCCTTGCGTCCCCTCCGGTACCGCCTACCGACTTCCCACGGCCTCCGCCTCCCCCGCACGATGATCGACACGATCAGCATCCTCTCCTCCACAACGCCGACGACAGCCCCCCTCAATACCCCTTCCCACCTCCGCCAATAATACCCATATCTCCCGGCTACCTCCACACCTACACCCCGCGCAAGCCCCTCAAACTCCTCTACATCGATGGCACCAGCGCCGGCAAAACCACCAACGGCACCCTCGACACGCAAGATCTCCTCCTCCTTAACCTCACCTACCCACCCGACGGCGTCCCGCGAAGTCCCATGTTCAACGAATTCAAACGCGCTGCCGGGCTTTGCAACTTCACTTCTACTCTATGGGACGATAAGATCGATGGTGTGATACGCATGGAAGGCGGCTTCGAAATCATACTCTGCCACTTTGAAAAAAGTCTCACGGTTAGGGAGATTATGCCTGTTGTTGATGAGATGGAGTGGCAGGGCCCGAATATATGGAGTGTGGGATACTACAAGGCCATTACTGATCGATATGGTGGTATTGGAGGGGGTAGAGTGAGCTTGGATTATGAGGACTTCTTTACGGCGTTTGAGTATGAGGGGTTGGATTTGTGGCGGAATGATGTGGTGAGTGATATGCCAATGCCGAGGCTTACGAATGCGAAGGAGGGGCAGTTGAGGGAAATGAAAGATGCCGTTACGGAGATGATACTGAGGAGTACAAGGGAAGAGCAAGGCGAAGGGAGGAATTGGCAAGGTGTGGCCGATATGCTGGTGGCTCGATACACGAAGCCGCTGCATTACTTGCATACGTCGACGACGACACGCGGCGACAGGGAAGTCTTCGTGGCATACCTGCGTACCCTACTCAAGCCGTTCATCAACTATACGGATCGCAACTCGAGCACGGAAATCGATCGGTGTATCCGGCAATCCGTCCCACCTCTCCCATCTCCTCCGTCTCGGGCCCCACTCGCCCATTTCGCTATCCATGCCGTCGCCGACCGTCTTTGTTGTACTCTATTGACTGCACTTTCCATAACGTTACTCGAAACTGTCACCCCGGGTATCTCCAACCTTGGGAACACTCCTGCCGTCCCACCACCCCACGCCCTTGAGCTTATCGACGATCTAGTATCCTACCTGCAGTGGACAAGCTGGAAGGAATGCGGCCTCTGTGCAGACGACGAAATGTGTCTCGTACCCATGTGGCCCATGGGTAGCTACGAAGATCACGAGAGGCCGAGCTGCAAGTTGGGTAGCGACGTAGGCTTTGGGTACTGGGGGAACCTTGGAGGGAGGCCGCCCCCAAAGGAAAATGGGACGAAGAGTGCCTAGGATGGTCGGGATCGGGAGGGAACGATTGGTTGGGAGAGCGGCTCGAAACGTAGACGAGGATGAGAACAAGGAGGGTATGGTGTGGAAAATTGAACTACTGCAGGCTTGGTCAGCGGCGTGCTTGTGCGAGAAGAGAGGGAGGGCAGAGGCTGTTTGGGGGCCGGGAGGAGGAGCGAGCTGGCTGTCTGTTGGCGAGCAGGTAGCTTGCAGCAGCACGCCGGGGGTACGTACCGCGGCATGAAGCTCCGGGCAGCGAGCTAAGAGAAGAGCGAGGGAGGGCGAAATGCGCCAGACGAAAGAGAGAAGCGGACTACGTTGAGGTCGAAGTCGCGAAGTGACGTACCCCTTCATCTCGCTGTGTCGATAGGATAGTTAGGCTGGTAGAGCTGCACGGGTATGTGAACCTTCCCTGCCGCTTCCGCCCTGAGGCCTCGATGCTTACAGGCTGTGACGGCAGGACAAAAGCAAAGACCAATCGATTGGACCTCACAAGTCGCCTAAACGGCTACAAAATGTCTCATCCACCCGCGCTGTCGTCGTTTGCTTTTGTCCTCGATGCCTGGAGTCAAGCCAAGCCTGCAGTGGGCTGTTGGAGGATGGTGCGAGGGCTTGCTGCGAGGAACCGAAGGACTGATAATGTTGGCATTGCGATGATGGTTGGCCATCATGCGAAATTATCGAGTGCAATGTGACGACGGCATGCAGATTGCAATGTCTAGGACAATAAGGAGGTTTCGAGACTGTTGTGTGACTTTGGCTTGCATGCTACCCTGTGGTGCATGATGCTGACCGGATCAAGACAGGAGGTGCACCCTTGCAGGTTGCTGCTGAGTAGCCAACGCGTGTCGTGGACGGTACGGAGTGGGCAATGAGGGTTTGCTAGGTTGCTGCCTACCCAGCCGTCTGCGTCTGATGAGTACGATGCATAGGCTATACCGTAGATGGATCAGTCGAGATGAGAGCCTAACGCTCAACGGGAGCCAATGGAAGATCGAAACGTACTGTCACATGGAAAGCGTAAAGCGAGGTGAGGTCGTCTGAGAAGAGGCGGAATGGATTCCACCGCGAATGAGATTGCTGCTGCAGATACCACAGTGTCCATACCATCCAGCCTGTCTCAAGGCTGACTGACCATGCGGCGCGTGATGATTCAGGAGCGATACCTAACGGTGCTCTCCATGACCGCCTCACTCCCCCGGCTATCTCCAGGTTTAGCAGTCTGGGTCGCGGTCTGTAAGCTCTATCAGTCGGCGCTCGTTCACCGGCACTGAGCCGCGGCCCAGCCGAAGAGAGATGAGCCACAGCTTGCTCACATCACCCCATACAGCGGTATGCAAGGTTGAAATGGAACACGCATGTCACTGCCCACCGTCCAGCGTTCCAGCACCCATTCAGCCTTGTGCATCTTCCTCAATGAGGTAGTCGTTCACTGATTCCTAAAATAGCTTAGTAACTCGATTGGAGCACAGCTGCAAGCAGAAGGTACCTTTAGCCGTAGTATTCTCTAAACACGAGGACAGTTCCCTTTCTGAGTGGATCGTTTGGGGCGGCTAATTGGCATTTGGAATCGAAAGCCACATGGTCGTATCTCCGGTCGCATCGGAGGTCGCGGTGGCGTATAGATCGACGGACATGAGATCTGATACCGCCTCGAGGCTCAGCTCTCCAGCATACCAACGCGGCAGTGATTGTCGCATGTCGGTGTGTATCCTCGTCCGAGGCTTGGTCGGCGTGTTCGTCGTTGCTTGTTGCATAGCAATTGCTGGTTTGAGGGATGAATGAAGTCGATCGTGCGGAGATCCGCGGCCTGTGATTGGCTGGTGCTTCGAGATTGACATGTAGGGCTGGTGGGTGGCGACATGCTATATTGGTCGCATCAGTCTCCGCAAGAACGCGGCGGTGTCATGGATGGATAGTCGTAGGCGTCTTAGATGCTGTAGCTGGAGATACAGGATGTCAGGCGCGAACCTCATTCCGCTTCCGCGACCACCAGTGAAGCAAAAGACGGTCTGAGCCGCATGGATCCAAGGCTACTTTTCGTAAATGGTACTGCGGGGTTGAATCAAGAGTGCGGACACGCCGAAGACTTGTGAATGTGACTGATTCGTCGGCACGCTGCGATGCCGTGTCCCACCAATTAAGACGTCCATTCAATTTCCGAAAAGAAGAGCTTGGGATTGCTCTTCATCGAGGTACCGTTATCTCCGATAGATAGGGCGCATACGGTTCCCTTTCGCTATACTTTGGCTCACCGTCATCTCTCCTGATGGGAACCATGGCCTTTCGTTCAGCATGTTGTAAAGAAAGCGACGCGCCGGATAAGGCAGTCTTCCACGTCGAATACGCGAAGTTGGGATATTCCCTCAATATCCCTCAATGCTGAAGACGGGAAATGCGCAGGCATTTGCTTTGTATGATTGGGTTCGGCTAGGATATGGTCGATACTTTGATGTGTCCCGGTCGAGAGAGAGCCTTGCGGTGGAAACGTGTGCGGGTGTCCCTATTCTTCGAGAACCTATCCCCCAGGGATGCAGAAGATACCATATGTGTAAATGTTGTCGGATGGGGCTAAATTTTGGAGTTGCATCAGGTATAGAGGCTTTCTCCCGTGTCAGCCAGGGAAGCCATCCAAGCTGTCGGCGTCGTTGACGAGTTTCCAGAATCCATATATGATGCTCACGAATATTATGACGACGAGTAGTTGTCCAACCCATTCCGGCAACGATCTATCGCCTCTCTCAATCTCGCTGCTGGCGATGGACGATTCGTCGGGTTCGGGGTAAACTCGATAGCTGCCGTAATCGGGCGGTGGGCCGACGAGTAGTGGGGAAGATGCAGAATGCGTAGCATCTTCATAAGACGGTGGAGGATCGTCTGGCGGAGGCATAGGGTAGGTGGAGTGCTGGTTCCATGGCGATGGAGGGGGTGGGGGCCCGCCGTAAGGATTCTTATGTTGTCAGTCGCGTGAGCACGTGGGCTGAGTGTCTCCATACCACATAAGGGTTGCTCATTATGGGCAAGAGGAGCCCCAGCAATTCTTATGAATTTTGCAATATCTCAAAGCATCCGTCGCCGCCGCCGTTGTGGTCTGAGGCTGGTTGCAGCGGCATGCGCACCTCCGAGCCCGACCCTCATCCTCGGCTCGGAATTTCGTTACGCCGAAGTGAAACTCGTGTCTCCAACACCTCTTTGAAGCAGGCAGACGTGAATTGTACAACACTTCGACGCCTACCAGCATGTCCGGCGACTTCCTTCGACACCGCATCTACTGTACAGCCCAACATGGCTCTTGATCCTACTGCTAATCTGCAGATATTTTCACCAACGGGCTCCGGTCGCTCCTCACCATCGCCCCGCGTAACGCGCAACAACGCCGAGGACGGTATGTCCCATAGAGTTCGCGGTAGAAGTTATATTGAAGCTGACCAAAGCTTCCTGTAGCTCTGCAAAAGAAGGATAAGAGCTATCGGCGGTATGCTGCTGGAATCGAACGCGCGCTCGCGCTTTGGGATACATCACAGCAAGAATGGGCGGACTACATATCGTTTCTGGCACGGTTGCTGAAGGTCAATACCCCAGTCTTGTACATATCAAGGAGCTGTGCTTATTGGAATTCCACTCCAGGCCCTTCAAGCACACCCGTCCGAGACGCCCGTCATACCACATAGCGATGGCGTCGCACTGCGATTAGCACAGTGCTTAAATCCAACCTTGCCTTCCGGCGTACATCAGAAAGCCCTCGAAGTGTATGGCCATATTTTTGACACCATTGGGGTACGCCTGAGCCTAGTATGGCGGCCGTAGAAACTAACGGAAGCCAGAAAGACGCACTCGCTCGTGATCTGAACCTGTACTTCCCCGGAATCGCGTCTACACTATCATTCGCATCGCTCTCAGTGCGACCACTGTTTCTCTCTGTCTATGAGAACTACATCCTTGGACTCGATGCCGCAGCCCTACGACCCGCGTTGAAAGCGATTATCCTATCGCTCCTTCCTGGTCTGGAAGATGAAACAAGTGAGGACTTCGAGCGTATGGTCTCTGCGCTCGATAAGCTTCGGGATGCTGTCACGGTACAGCCAGACGAGATCGCCGAGGCCAAGAGCGAAGCAGGATCGTCTCATTTCTGGCAATGTTTCTTCCTTGCCACCATCACGAACTCGTCTAGGAGACAAGGAGCTTTCGCATACCTCGTGCGCCGCCTCCCCAAGTTTTCTATATCGAACCGTCGAGCATCCGTGACTTCAAATGTTGCGGCAGTTACCGAGAGCTTGCCAGCGGAAGCGGAAGCAGCGATATCGCCAGAGCCTGGTCTGCTCATCCGATGCTTCGAATCTGGTTTATCAGACCCGCAGCTCCTCATACAGAGAGGCTCACTAGACCTGCTCGTTACTCATCTGCCTTTGGACTCTCCTGTTTTACAACAGCGCATTAGCAAAGAAGATCTCGAGCGATTGGTCGCCGCCGCCGCCGGGGTAGTAGCGAGACGAGACATGAGCTTGAACAGAAGGCTTTGGGCTTGGTTTCTAGGTCCGGAACCCACCGCGGCGTCCGAAAACACGGACGGAATTGCCTCTCCAACGGACAGGCAGGGAACCAACGACCCTTCTGCACACCATGCTGCGTATTTCTCGCGGTATGGGCTCCAAGCGCTAACTCGAAGCATCATGAAAATGCTCAGCCGACCTACTCGATCTCCAACCGACAAAGCCAGACCCTTCCGATTATGCTTGTCACTCATGGATCGCTGGGAAGTAGGAGGGCTGATCATTCCTGAAATCTTTATACCCGCGCTGCAGGGCATTCAAACTTACAGCGAGACCGCTACAAAGGATGAAGTGGACGAAGTGATGCGCAGCGCGAGCGCTTTCTTCGATGGTGTCGACAGCGGGCTGATATGGGGAAAGTTGATCCAGCTTGTCACTTCATCCTTCGACCCATCCGTGCGCCCATTGGAAGCGCTTCAACACATGAAGCTAGCGAAATTTATTCTGGCCCGATTCAACTTGAAGGAAGAAGAGATGCTCGTGCACCATATGCCTTTGATGATCCTCTCGTCACTATCAGCACTCAACGAGGCCCTAAAAAGGGCTTCTGCAAAAACAGCATCGAGTACAGAAGTCGTCGAGCTGGCTTTGGAGATAGCAGAGTCGCTCATTCAGATCGTGCCGGACCGTGCACTGAGGGATGCGGGCGCGCATCGAAGACAAGAGTCGAGTGACCTGAGCACGTCTCGCGAGAAGATATTGCAGCAGATCACTGTCTTTTATGAGGACGCTCAAGGGAATCCGGATGGGGATCCTCCGTTCTCAACACATGCACTCGGACAACTGGCGTTGCGGGAAGCATCGCACCTGTATACGACGTCGAGTGAAAGCCCGGCGGTCTTCCCAATCGAGATGCCATCACGAATACTATCATCCCTCATCTTCAAAGTACAGAACCTCGGCACTTTAGACGACAGCGACCTCTTCGCCGTACTTCAAGGCCACCCCTCGCACCCTGAAAGTACTGGACAGCTACCCTTTCCCCACCTGAGCGCTATGATCGCTATTCTCACCGCATTACAGACTGCCCGTCCGTCGGATCCATACATCAGCTCAGCACAAATCGCTGATATTGTCCACCACCTTGTCGCTGCTCTTTGGCAGTATCTCGACCCGCTAATGCCCAAATACCACGTGGAAGCTTCGCGGTGCATATTACAACTTCACGCCATTTCTCCATCAAGTAGGATGGTGGAAGCCGCTGTATCGGCGATCTTGGTTGAACAAATGTCCGCGACGTCACCCTCTACAGCCGCCGCACAGGATCACGGTCGGCGATTCGCCATTTTATGGACACATACTATGTACGAACTCAGTCTGCAGTCTGAGAAGAGAGGAAGCTTCTCCCGACGAGTCAGTGGTAATATCAGCCCGGCTCCAGTGGGCCAGTCGGTGAGCTACCATTCAATCTTGACTCGGCCTCTGCTTCTATTTCTCGACTCCCTTGAAGAACCCGAATCTGAGACCGCAGCCTTCGTGAGAACTTGGCTACAGGACCTACCGAGCTTGAACAAGGTCTTTGAAGTCTTGGTCTTGGGTTTGTCCTCGCTCCACTGCTTGTCATCTAGTGACAGTCTTGCCCCGGGTGATGGGCGGCATCCACAGAAGGGACGACGCCAGACTAACGACATCAAAGAATGCCTCTATTACCTGAAGCACATCCATCGAATCCTGGAGAGGCCGTCACAGTACACCTGGGCTATGCTTGCCGAGGAGCCAACTCCATCCTCAGAAAGTGCTTCGACTCGGGTTTCCTTACAGCAGTGGCTCGCGAGAACATGCTTGAAGACCATTTCGCTTCATGTCGATAAGGCAGACACCCCAGAGTACTCGTACTTGCCAGACCTGTACCGAATCTCGGTCGAAATTTTCTCCCAAATCTTGCATGGCCCGTCTGTAGCCTCGCTTAAGGATCTCGAACTCGAAATCCCACTCATGGGGCGCCTCCAGACAGCTAGTCCGTCTCTGCAGTCAGTACTGCTCAGTGCAATTCTTTCAGCTCTTAAACTTCGCGTTCAACGGCCGACGGAAGACCCTCAACCACCTCAGAAGACGCACGGGACTTTGACCCATCGATCCAGGTTGTCATTGACCTCTATTAGAGATTCCGAGGATGTTGAGCCACCACCGGTACCACCTCCTCCGCAGTTGGTGGAGACGTTGAAGTTTGGCTTCTCCTCTCCGTCCGCTCGTCTTGTACTGGACGACTGGGTGCGCTTCCTAGTAGAGGTCCTTCCTCTCTTTGCCGATACCATCTTCCAAAACCTTCTCCCACTAGTCGAAGGTCTTTGCAAGCAGATCACGCACACCTTCGAACAGCTCAAAGCCATCTTCACTACGTCAGTGGTGCCTGCTGGAACCTCGCCGGAGCCTACACTAATATCGTTAATTAATGGTCTCGAACAAATCCTCGCTCGTGCGCACGATCGACTAATGATTCAAGAGACCAAAGCAACGGCTGCCAAAACGCCTGAAGTACCGCAAGGCTTCTTCGGCAATATGGTCTCGGGTGTCTTTTCTTCGGAGGCGAATCAAACACGGACACCGACTGCCAATAGCAGACTCACAGTTTTGCTGTGCTTCCAGGACACAGTCCGCATATGCTTCAAGATCTGGTCTTGGGGCGGATATGGCACGGAAGATGGAAAGCAGGATCCAACATCTGCTTCGTCATACGGATATACATCTCTGCGAATGCGCAACCGCGCTAGGAGGATACTGGAGCATCTCTTCGCTGCGGAAGCGCTCGAATGCCTTGAAACATTGGTAGTCCTCTGGGCACACTCCAACAAGAGTGACATACAGACGACTGCTGTCATGGGGCTGCTCAATGTGCTCAACGGGTCAAAGCCAAAGCATACCATTCCGGCTATCTTTAATGCCGTCTACAGTCGAACTAATCCTAGTGCCTTAGATGCGCATCAAATGTCCACCTTGACATCCGATCTGTCCGATACCGACCTGGTTTCGTTCCTGGTTGATTACACCAAGTCCCTTGAGGACGATGCTATGGATGAGATCTGGCAGGACTGTACAACCTTTCTCCGAGACGTACTCGGAAATCCACTTCCGCATCGACAAATCTTACCTACACTCTTAGAGTTCACTGCTGTCATTGGGCAAAAGGTCGACAACACGAATTTTGGGGAGCAACGGAAGATGAGAAAGGAGCTTGCAGTACGTCCAACACCAAAGACAGTCTTGACTATGCTAATGAGTCTTAGGATATCTTCACAAGGATTTTGACTGCGGTTTTCACAACCCGCTCGATGGGCTTCCTGCAGGACCCGAACCAGCTCACAGCCAGCGATAAAATGTCAACTGCGACCAACGGCGGCCTTGGATACAAGCGAGCGAGTGATGTAGTATCAATCCTGAACTCCATCGTTCCACATCTCCCCATCATCCTCACCGAGAACGAGCGCGTCACCAATGTTGTGACAAACATCTCGACATCCGTCATCGCACCCACCTTCCGAGCTAAAACCTTCCCTGAGAACGTCTCCACAAACATTCTCGACCTCCTCCAGGGGTTGTCAAGGGTCGCGCAAGCCAACAAATTCTGGAAGAAAGAGCTCTACGACGCTTTCAATGATCCACGTTTCTTCAACGCATCACTTTCGCTACTCAAGGAATCATGGTTACCCATACTAGCGCAATGGACACAGTCCGACAAAGACCGCCTACCCGAGCTGCTCTCGCGATTGTCAGCCCCCACGACGGCGGGCATCATGTTCGGTGTAGGCGCCACTTCCGCCCGACAAGAAGCAGACCGCAAAACACAACTCACACTCCGCCGCATCATCCTCCTCATTCTCGCCTCACCGACCGACACACATACGTCCACCGTCCCACTCATCACCGAAAAGCTAGTTGAGCTACTATCCGCGACCCCAGCCTCCTCACCTTCGTCCATAACGCGGACAGAAGCCCTACTTCTCCTACGCACGCTCGTCCTCAAAACGTCGTCCATCCACCTCGCACCCTTTTGGCCAATCCTCAACGCCGAACTAACTTCGGCTTTGTCGTCGCTGCTACCAGACGCCGAAAACAAAGAGCACTACAACAACGCGGCCATAATCCAAGCCTGTAAACTCCTCGACCAACTCGTCCTCCTCTCCCCCGACGACTTCCAACTCACCGAATGGCTCTATATCAGCGACACCATTGATGCTGTCTACAAGCCCGCACACACTAGCTTCCCGACGTCCCTTACCGACGAGATCGCCGAAGCACTCGCCATCTCCGAAACGCCGACGTCGCGACTGCGCGCGCACTCGCTTACGCATCCGAATACTGCATCTGGAGGCGGAGAAGAGAAGAGGGGATTGTTTCTAGATCCGCTAATTGAAGCGCTGGAGAAAGAAGAAGGCGCAGAGGTTACGGATATGGCGAGGAGGGAGATGGTGGATAGAGTTGTGAGGCCCTTTTTGGGGGGTCTGGCGATTGGGAAGTTTGAGAGTGTGTATCGGGGGGATGAGGTGGATTGGAGTAGGGTTTGGGAGAGTGTTGTTAGGGATGCTAAGGGGAATGAGTAGGTCGGAGGTGCATGTTGACAGCAAGTGTATATTTGACCCCAGTCTAGTCGAAATGCCAACCTCTCTCACTTGTGCACCGTAAGTCGGCGCCGATCTGTAGCTTTTGTGGTTGATGTGGTGTGCAGCTCTCTCTCAGCTATACACGACAAGGCGATGAGTATCGAACGCAGGCCGGCCCAATCTACCACGCACGATTCTCTCACCAATAAGTACATATAGTTCGTCTCCCACTCTGGGAATTCTCTCTTTTCTCCACCAGCTTCCAGGCTATTGCCAGTCCACCAAGCCAGATTACCAAACATATTCAGTCTTCACGATGACGCTTCCCAAGCGAAGAGCGGGCGTGAAGAAGAAACGATCAAGCTCGTACGTACTGAGTGTACTCAAGAACATACACATTGAGCTAAAATTCTCTCCTAGCTATAACGGAATTTTGGTACTGCTTTCCGTGGGTCCAATTGAGAGGAAGTTTGCAGTCCACCAGGAACTTCTTTGCTTCCGCTCGCCCTATTTCCGAAAGAAAATACAGTCTGGGCGAAAGGCTATTAAGGGAGATTGTACTATCTGCCACGAGGAGATCGAATTTGGAGTCAAAGAAGTGAACTACTGTCAAACCTGCGGTGGCAACTTCCATCAAAAGTGCATCTCAGAATGGACTTCGCAAAGTCGCGCGAGGCGCAAACCGGTAACATGCCCTCTGTGCCGTGCCCTTGACTCATTCGTCCAGCCTTCTCTATATCGAAACAAATTCAAGGCGGAATCGGGCCTGGATGCGAACGCGTTCGAGATGTACATCGAGTGGCTCTACAAGGAACATATCGCCATCGATACTGATCATAATGACCACGAGGACGAGCTGGACGGGGCATCCGAACTCATAGAAGCCTATCTCCTAGGTATCACTCTAGAGGACAGAGAATTCTGCATCGCCATCCTCAGAACCGTAGCAGAGCTCTGTTACGATGAGGACGCCCTACCTTCCGAAGCTTTCGTGTGCGATGCCTATGACAAGACCCCGAAACGCTCCGGACTCAGACGGCTCGTCGTCGATATATATGCAGACTGGGTGGATGTGGATTGGTTTGAAGAGGTGGATGTAGCCAAGTATCCAGCTGAGTTCATCAAGGATATCTCGGTGGAATTGATGCGGCGGAGGGGTGCCGAGGAGTTTGATCTGGAGAAGGCGAAGGTAAGGATCAATGAGAAGGAGATGCAATACGATGATGGTTGAAGGGTCATTCGGCGGTGCCAGGATTCGGGTGTTTGTCTGCGGCCAAGGACTTTCTTCTCTTGCCAGATGGAGTCCTTGTTCTACTGTTCCGTATATCTCGGACATGGCATGTACATTTACTACTTTCATTTCCAGAAATGTTCCACTTGTCTGCGCAAAAGTCTTTTATGCAACAGGCAATTATCCTTCTCTCACCGGATCAAGCTGCTTGTTGGCCTACCAGTGGAGCAAACGCTCCGTTCTTTCGCTCGTAGCATACAACCCTGCGTATATAAAGATCTCCCCACGCCATCTGGCCAAATACACCTTGCAGTATACAACGGCAAATACCAAAGCGCCTCTCTGGACACGATCAAAGAAAAGCAAAATGACTGAACCCTGGGTCAGAGTTGGGGTCAATAGGAAGCGAGCAGTACAGTAAGTTCCAGAGCGATATTCAGCACTTCTCTACCTTTACTCATTCATGCACAGCTTTTTCGGCGTCAGATCAGTACAACTTATTGTGAGCTCATCTGGGGAACGTAGCCGTTTCACGATACACGAAGAGCTGCTTTGCTACCGGTCGCCCTACTTCCGTAGGAAACTGCAACCAAAACGGCAAATCATGGACGGCGAGTGCCCCATGTGCAACAAAGACCTGGAACCCACCACGACGTTACTAGACTATTGTCAGAAGGGCGGTACAAACTTCTATCATGCCTGCGTCAGTATTCGTAGAAGACTCAAATATCCGATCGGCTTGGGGCGCCTTTGCACGAATTGCCAAAACGGCCGCATCTCGAGATGTGGTGCTAGGTCCACCTCTGTCTCTGTATCGGATCTCGACCCCAGTGCCTTCAATATATACACGGAATGGATCTATATGCGCCAAATTTCCACTGGCGATATGGTGAAGGATGACGGACTCGACTCGCTTCATCTGATCGAAGTCTACGTAGCGGGTATCACCCTCGAAGACACGGAGTTTCGCATGGCCATACTAAGGACGCTCGCCGAGCTATGCAAGGACACGAAGGCTCTCCCACACCCAAAAAGCATCGAATTTGCGTACGCCCATACACAATCAACTTCGGGCCTTCGAAGATTTCTTATCGATGTCTACGCCAGCGTTGCGCGAGGCTCATGGTTCAAAGCAGAGCAATGGAGCTTATATCCTGAAACGTTCCGGCAAGAGCTCTTGATGGCATTGCTGGATCGGGGTGTGAAGAGCGAGGTTCTGGATCTGGGGTCGATTACGCAGCATATGGATCCCGAGGAGGAAAGAGACATTGCTGGCTGAAAAGAGAAGCAAACATCACTGCGAGCGTTGTCAATTTGGACCCGGTTTCTGTACGGTAACGTCAGCTTTGCTATCTCCTGCACTCTTCACTTCCCCGAGACACTATTTTACTCATGTTTGGACCAACTGGGTCTTGATCCCAAGACCAATCTTGCACCTGTGTATGGCCTCTTCCTTCCTAGGAAATATGCCGGCAAGGACTGGGCAGACTCTTGGCGTTACGGGAGGTCGAGAGTACCGACATGAAATTGCGCGTGGGGATTTGCAGGTCCTCGGACATTTTCCAGATAGTAGCCTTGAGCCTTCCTATCCCCAATCCAGCATCATGCATATTTACCTAGGCTTCACATGATGCCCATATGCTCGCCACAAGTTCGAGATGCGGCGAAATACTCGGTGGTGTGAGTGCGTGATGTCGATCGTCCGCCGCGTGCACCGCGGATAATCCATGGATGGACGGACGAGCAGCATTATGCTCCATCAACAGGAAACATTCTCTTGCAAATTCAGTGTAGCCGTATTGCTAGGCCAATTCGTTCATTTCACGTTCAGGAGGCAGTTTCTACACTCGGGTTTTCGGCGTCTCGGATTTCGTAAAACCCGCAGGCATATCTTTCACCCCGACTATCACCGGCCATGGGTCATTTGACTGTAATTGGTTCAGAAAGGGGGTCGACGTAAGTTGTTTGCCTTCTTGGAGAAGCCCTGCAAGCTTTAGCAGCCTTGCAAATTTTAGTATTCTCGATGTTCGGATGTGCCCCAAGGTGGTGTTCGTGGGGTGAATGCGTGCACGCCTCCCCGCCTACAACCTATAAAGTCGCGACAAAAAAAAGAGCATCGCAAACGGATTGCCATACGGTAGCAAAAGTAGATTCAAACAAAAGAAAATATTGACACGAGTGAGGTTCGAACTCACGCGGGTTTCCCCAGTAGAGATCTAAGCGTCAAAAGCATTGAACTTAAATCTACCGCCTTAGACCACTCGGCCATCGTGTCGAGCAAACATTTCAAAAATTTTGCATTATTCATAATCTATCTCTAAAAGAAAAGCTGACGGAATGAGTCACAAGTGAAGGAAGTGTGGCATGCGCACGCCATAAAGTGCGGGGAAGCGTGTAAAGTCACGCGGCGGGGAGTCACACACGTCATCACAGCCCACCTTGCGATATCCGTATGGCTACAAGTTCACCAAACCTGAAATTCTCGGCGACGAATTTTCAGTATCGCGCCGGAAAAGCAAAGGAAAAACAAACTGTCAATTGGTCGATCTAATCGCAATCGAAGAGGCAAAGATCGACGATGTCTTCTCAATTCGTGGGCGTCGTGCCCAATCGAGTCGCGCAGCAAAGCTTGATTCTTAGCTGCGGATGGCTTTGCTCGCCGGGATCCGACAATATTGCACCATCGCACTTCAACACTACCGAAACACGCATGCACCAAAGCCCTTGGATGATTGTCAAGCTTCGTCGCTATCGTCCCAGGATCGAGGGCTTGCGATGCATGACGTAGCTAGTCCTCGCCCCACCTTCACACTAACAAAATTCAACACGCCCAACAAGGCAGGCCACGCGAACTCAGCTGCCTTCACATATACGTACACTCGGGCAATGGCCCCGAAAAGCAATAGCCTTCTCCCCAGCCCAGCTGTCCAAAATCGCTGTCCGAAGTACATGTCGTACGTATCTTGAATGCCAGATCCACTGCGCCCTGACTAACCACGCATTAGCCCTCCGGTTTATTACTAACACATGCCATCATCCAATCGCCACAACTCCATCGTAATGCTTTGCATGCTTTCAATCGTGCCCATATCTGATCTTCCCTGGATCTTCTTTTCCCGCATGCTACAAGCTCGCGACTATCCTCCTATTGTCCTGCAAGACTTGCAGCTGTAACGATACGACTAGTGGTGTGTAGCAAGGAAATGTGGAGAGATTCCCTGTGGCAGAGGGCTCAGTAAGAAGCTAAGAAATTCTCCGATAGCACGAATGCGCATGTCTTTGTTGACGGATATATGAGGCATCGCCTTACAGAGCAGTTGCCTCAGGGGTGACGTAGATTTTCTGGGGTGATGGGGTCCGCGCGTCGCAGTGTAAGCATGCGGGTATGCCAGATGGGAGGGCTAGTGGGGACGCACGGTCGCTTGGTCTTTACTGACTCTGCGCGAGCATCAAGTTGAAGCATCGATTGGCATGCATGTACTGATGCCTGGACGTAGTTGACGGTCTCTCGGGCCGTCGGTCGGTCGCGCGATAGGAAGGGCTGGTTACCGCGCTGGCTTCGTGAAGCACGGCAGGGTATCGTTGGACTGGAGTTGTGGGTCACAGATGACTGAGGCTGCAGTAGACTGTTTAGAGGACAGCTCATTGACTCAGCGAGGGCCGAGCTTCATATGGGAATTGTTCGATGTTGCGAATTGCACTCCATTTTGGGTATATGTTGCTATACACGCATCGCCCCGCAGTGACCAAGTCGACAGTTTGTGCTACTGCTTCTTGAGACACCGCGATAAGGGAAAGGGAGCAACTCGAGTTTCCACCTGCCTCCGTATCATGAGGCCGTTCTCTCCGTTCTGCTAGTCTCGCAAATCGCCTCTGCGTTGGTGCCGAAGCTCTTGGTAAGGATTCCTGTTTTTTGACTGTATGCTAACGAATGGAGAAGAACTATGGTACTCTGTGTACTGTAAGTGACCCCTAACTCGGTATTGCTACAAAAGCGGGTGAGGACTGTATCGATATCAGCCAGCTAAAAATTCAAAGCAAAAAAGGCATTACTGCAACACCAGGAGTCTCCCTCGTAGTCGGCGGAGCTCGATATTTCAAATCTCAAGGCATGGTTTCAGCCTATGGTGATGCCCTCCGGCTGCCAAGGAGACTGGTTCGCAACCGCCATCTAACGTCTACCAAACTCTATTCCTTTAACGCATACTGTTGGAACATATAGTGCTTAGCAGGCCGCACCGAAACCTGACTTCGATAGAGGCATGAGAGCCTCTTAATTGGGGATCGTTGATCTCCCGCGACAGACGTGGGATCGGGAGGGTAAACTGCTTCGACGAACGGCGCGTTGCGGGGTATTATCCGAGGACGATGGATGGTTCGAAGAAGCAGCTTGACGTCGAGGACCATTCGCCTGGGAAGGTCGACAGGCGGTACACTATGGAGCTTCTGTTTCCCAAAATTCTTCAACCCTCGGCTGGCTTGATTCTGCTATAGGAGTTAACTCCGTCCCACTCCTATGGTTCTGGAACTGTGGGGTCTGATCAATGTCCTGCATCAGGGCCAAAAGATCGAATCAGATAAGTGAAAGCTTCTCTTCGAAACAGATCGATGCTCTCCTATTTCTCGCGACAAAGTTCATGGTAACAGCAAGTGTTTGCGATTAAGCACGGTTGATGCGGAAGATGAATTTGCAAGGACGAATGTAATCCGAGAAGAACCCGAACGCATATCCGGGTATGCTGGTCTCTGTGCACTCTATATCTGGATAACCTCAGACGGCAACATGACATCTGCGACGATGACGTCAGTTATTGTAACTTTCAGAACGCGAATTTCAAGATCTCTGATCAATTCACATGCTGGGTTGTAGTCCATGCGACTCTTCTTCGGAGGGTGCATGTGCGTTATCCGGGGTGGGTGCAGGTATACCGGTAGCGTTTGAACTAGAGTGTTCTAAGGAGAGCTCTAGAACTTTCATAGTGGGCCAGATGATAGATTGATATTGTACTGGGGAATGACGAATGACGAACGACGATAATGTTCAGGTCTGAGAATGTGTCGATGAGCCGGAAAGCCTGCATCTGCGCTCGGGATCGGCGAACCGCAACGACCGACAGTGTGCCGAATTTGCCGATTCACGAACCAGGGTGCCTGATGCCGACGCGGTAAGGAATAGCGATTGGGCTGTCTGCGCAAGATGACCTCTTCCTACATAGTGAGCGATTTTTGCGAGGCAGCTGAAGGCACGAGGACGAGATTCGGGAAGCTTTGCCTCGGAATTCGGGCCAGTAGAACATGAAGCAAAGTTATGCACAATTCGTAAAGCTCGCACTCGCGCATTGTGCAAATCTCCGAGTATCGTACGAAGGCTGTATTCAAGATATCCAACACGGTTGAAGTTGCCGTGCGAAAGATGTATAGCCTGCATCGACATGAGTCCATGTCGAGCAAACTAGTTGCCTAGTTGCCCTTCCAGCCACGATAGACGATCTTGGTCCCGTATTTCTCCCCCCTTTTCAGGATCATCATACTCTTGTATTCTGGCACATTGATCGCGTTGACGTATCGGCTGGGTTCGACGCAGAATCCCGAACGTGCACCGCGAGCCGGAAGACCCTCGACGGCTGGAACGTCAATGTACTTACCCGTATAGAATTGGAAAGCTGGCTCAGTGCTGAGGACTTCGAGATGAATCTTGGAATCAGGATGGTAGGCCGAGACCAACTTCTGCAGTGGTGCGCCTCGTGTGTCGATTGGCACGCTCGAAGGGTCGGTGTTGACCACAAAGCAGTCATCGATGTCAGGCTCCTTCTCTCCCAAGGTGAAGGGTTTGTTCCCCGTCAAGCCAGGGTAATCTTCAATTGGGCCTGTTGGGATGCCTCCGGAGTCAACCACCTGGTACTTGTTCGTAATGAGTGTGACTTCAGTCCCAGCGATGGAAGGAGAATTGCTGAGGATGAAGTAGCTTGAATACATCTGTTAGCAGTTACCGTGGTGGTGTGTTGTGTAGACTTGCCTGTGGTTGGTCATATTGATGGCAGTCTCGGGAATATCACCGCCGACAAGCTCCGCCTCGTATTCGATATGCAGAACCTCAACTTCAGCACCGTCTTGCTGCTCCTTCTCCTGGGTATACCAAACTCGGGCTTCAACAGTACCAGGGTAGCCCTCATCTCCGTCTTTACTCAGATACTTGAAGAATGTTGCTTGCTTGCCATTGCGCTCGACTTGGGAGGGACCTTCGAATTCGTGCTTGCCCCATCCCATATCGCCGCCATGGAGCGAGTTCGGTCCGTTGTTGACTGGCAACTGATGTGTCTTGCCATTCAGGTCAAACTTGGCTTCTGAGACACGGTTCGCAATTCTGCCGATAGTCTCACCAAAGAACGGGGCGTTGTGTTTCTTGTACAGCTCTGCGGTTGGGAATCCTTGAACAATGTTCTGCCCACCAACTTTGAACTCTTGGATAATGGCGCCCAATGGAAGGAAGGTGAAAGCCTTTCCGGAAGACATGATGTTTGCGGTCGCTGCGCTTTGCTATTGGAGGCGAACCTGCATTGCATAGTCAGCTGAATAGGATTCTCCTTAGCGTGAATGTTCTGCATTGCAGATGCGTCAAACCACAAATGGGATTCTGCTACATTTGTCGACGTAACGTTTGCGCAGTGCGGGGCTAGTCGTTGTATGACTTACTTTTGAAGTCACCAACACGTCTTCCTACGTCAAGCGACTCTTACCGTAGTGAGGAAATGCTGGTGAGTACGAGGACACAAGTAGCAGTCCCACGGGGTGTCTGTAGGTACTAGTCCGTGAAAGAAAGCAGACCTGGGTGGTGAGGGGCGTCGGGGCGGTTATGGAGTATTTGTCGTCATTAGCCTAATCAATTGGTGGCTCCATATTAATTGTGCCGTGTGGAGGCACGCGTGGACGAGGTCTTGACCTCAATGATTGCGCGAGGATCTAGCAACCTCCGAAATCGCGTCGGCTGGCGGCATGATAAAGTTGGCCCGGCGCAGGCTGTCACGGCGAGGTTGGTGTTCTGGGTTGCAACACCTTGCGGATGTTGAGATGGCTGCTGACTAACGATCCGAGATCCGTGCGCATCGTCAATTTCATCACGCAACTGACTTTTACGGGTTCACTCACATCATGCCACGCGAGCCGCTCAATATGAACACCAGATAATTCGGTAGAATATGGTACAATTGCCTTCGTCCCATTCTCGACCCATTACTCATCACCCTCGGATATTTGTCCCTATCACCCCTCAAAATCTGTTTCTGCAATCGCGATCCTTGGAGGCGGTCCGTTCCTCAACGTCATTGTGAACCATCCAATTTGCACCTGCAAGCCGGCCTCGCCCGATGCTGAATACGAGGAAAACCGACGCCACCCATGCCCATTAACGCCGAGACTCAGTGCCAAAACCGGAGACTGAGTGTGGATCTATTCCCAATTCGCTTGAACGCTAGACACGAAACCAACCAGGATGGATAGGAAAAAATCGCCGGTCCCAATCATGCGCCCACCGGATTGTGTATGAAAGTGCTGAAATCCAACTCATTTGCGTTATTCCAATCGGACATGGTGGGGTCGTTGACCACAATCGGATCGAGCATCATCGAATTTGGCTCGAAATTGCCGTACGTGTCAAATTCATACATGGGCTTGCTGAAGTCTAGAGAATCGTCCACTATCATTGGCTCCGATTGCCAGGTCGGTCGCGAGAGTGCAGTCGGATCCAAGGCGCCAGTGTTCATGAAGGCCGTCGACACCATCTGGGCCTCTGCTTTCACTGGTGATACGAGCTGAGACTGACGCGGGAATGGACTATTCATCGGCGGCGTGGGGGGTGCGTTGAGGCGAGAAAAGGGATCGACATAAGGCATCGACTTGGTGGTGGGCGTCCCGCTATATGACGACGACGACGATGTGTGACCGTGTTCCGAATCCGAACTCATCGAACCCCTCCTCCGCGTATACGGTGCGCCCCTCTCCAGCAACTTCTGCTGCATGCGATTGCAGTCTTCCTCGAACCCTTCGTAGTTGCTGCTGCCATCGCTGGAAGGATGTAACAGGTCGAGACGCTCGAGGATATCGTGGGTGAGAGGATGGCCGCCCTGTGCCTCGTGTAGAGGTGCCCCTGGCCAGCCCTGGCCCTTTTGCATTCGGGTGTACAGTTCACGAAGACCAGCTACGAGTTGTGATTGTTGTTGCTCGAGCATCTCAACATAGCTATGCACGTTAGCAACAATGGCGCAAACGAGGCACGACAACCACAAACCCTTTGGGATAGACTTTGTCTTGCGACTTTTTCCTCTCGCCGAAAACGCAGATGGCGTTGTCTGCTTTACACCGACTGCAGGGACTCGCACCATCGCACTGCTTACGGTCAGGTAGGTACGGAGACAACACATGAAGAAACATACCTTTGATTTCTTTAAGCGACATCGATCACAGGCTTTGCACACCCGCTTTCTTATGTTGTCTTGCGAAGACTCCATTGAGCCGGAACGTTGCAGCGAGGACATGAATAGAAAGAGGGCAAGGAGGTGAGGATTGACAACAAGGGAGGAGTCGAGTCAAGTACGGTGGAGCCGAGGAGGTGGTGTTATGAATACCCTTTGAGTGACAGATACACAAGTTGATCTCGATGCAGCTTGGGGTGGGAGTTGTGCGATCCTAAATAAGGTTGTGTGGCCTGCGTGGGTGAGCATGGCATTATATCTATTCACGTCAGAGCAAGTCCAAACGGACGTTCGGCCTTAACGTTGGTGATGGACGGGCAGCAAGCGGTAACAAATGCGTAATCATGCGCTGGACAAGGGTCGGCTGCAAAACCACCCTCCCGGGGGACTCGGCAGCGCACACATCATCGGGGCGCGTTGGATTACATTTTGGAAGGACAGGGGCCCAGGATTGGCGTGCTGCGCCAACCTTACGAAGACACTCACCAGGCTCAGTCGAGCGGAAGGACAAGCAGTTGACAAAGCGCGATGTGGAGTCGGTCAATGTGGACCATGGCTACTGCGAAAAATGAGCGAGGCCAACATGGTGACTACCATTTCACAGAATAGCGAGTCTCGGGAAATGTGATCATGCCACTCAAAACACCATCGGAGGCTTCACAACGAGCGACGCGGGAATTGTACTGGCGTCGATCAGTCAAAACTCGGATATCGGAACCACTACGAAGCCGGCTGAACGACCTCTTTCTTTCGGACGAAGCTGCACAACGTCGACTCAGCAGCCAAACGCAACGAGGTAATCATACGGCAGCGAACGCCAGACCCTTTGCCTGATCAGGCATCGTCAAAATCACTCATCACTAATAACGTTATTCTAACCTGTTTCTAGAATTTGTCGCACACAAGCCTCGGCCGAAAATGAGAACAAAAAAATGGTGAATATTCGCCGATGTCGACAGCCTTGCAAATCAATGCTCATGTGCACTGGGGGAAAATGGCTCACGGCTTGTGAAGACAGGTCAACCTGAGCACTTGACGCTGGATGGGGGTTCCCAGAGACCGAGAGACCGAGTACGCGCGAAGACCGTTCGAGGCAACGCTTGGAGGGGTAAAACCCTTTGTGCGATATGATTGGATTCAACCAATCAAGCCACACTTTCAGTCATGATCGTACATGCGAAAAGAGCAAAGCGTGTGCGAGTGACGATTCCTCATTGTTGGTGCAGCAAGCCCTGGTCTGTACCAGCCTGAGCTTGGGGGCAACAGCCAACATTTTGCTGACCTACAGAATTTACAGCACGTGTGATCCTCCCCTGATGGCGCTCAGGATCCTAGCAACCAGTCGCGTCTTGGAAATGGCGAACATCACGTTCTGATATGTAGGTCATCCCCGTCTGTGCTCTTTGTCTTGCTTATCAATGCCCTGCAGAGAGGACAGTCATGGCCGGCTATACTCTATCATGTTGACTGGTTACTTATGCTTTTCCGCCCGCTCTCTCGCCCGTTATCCGACAATTGCTGCACCCTCTATCGAGCTTCCAGGGTGTGGACCGCGTACCGGCAGCGGACGTTTCTCGCCGCCGAAGACGGCCCACTAGCGATCAACACCTATCCTCATCCCGTTGCATGTTGCCCTTCATCCCTGACGCCGCTCGCAACAGTGTGCGTATTTACATTCTGCTCAATTCCACAGTATGGCTTTCAAATAACCCTAAGAAGGGAGATGAGGTCGTCGTCAGGCAATGGGGCTCAGACTCAGACAACCAAGAGCACCCGTTCGGTATATGTTTGCGAGCTCGCGTATTCCCCGTATCTAGGTCGGACCGCGTATTCGTAATTCTGCGACTGCGTACGGCGCACCTCCGGCCTCGCGACAAGATACTCCTTAAACGAGGCGGCAGCGAATCCCCTGGCTGGCTGTGCAAAAGCACATGAGCTTAAATCTCGCACGTCACGTCAGCACCGCCTAACGGCATGTCAGCATGTCCATGCGAATAGGCAACTGCTCGCGGAGCAGGGCCAAGACGTTTATCAGATGGCTGTTCTCCTTTTGGGGTAATTGTGCGTTAATCGTCGCATCTCGACGAGTCTTTATAACCTCCCCGCGCTCCCGGATTCGTTTGTAAACGCTGATATGAGGGCTTTCCCACGCCCGACAGCTTCAGGTGCAGGATCATTGGTGATCTCCCTTGCATATTCATGGCTTACAAAACGGACCAATGATGCGGGTATATCAATGCGATGTGGTACCTGGAGAGCTGCATCACCTAACCATCAGTCGAAGCGAGATTGTACTCAATTACTTCGGTGAAACCTTTGACTAAGCCCTAGGCCAAAGTATTATCAAGGGCTTCGCGACAAGAAGTCAAGCTCTTGAATATGGGTTAGGTTTTGAGAAGCCAGGACTACCATTGTTGATAAGGCCGCCACACCTCTTTGTCAAGCCCCGCACTTGGCGGATAACCTGTTTACAAAGTTTAGATCGACCAACAGCCTTGTAGGATTAGACCGCCAGTCGGCTACGAGAAGCCACGAGCCTTCATTGGACGACGAACTCGAGATACTCCCAATGAAGGCCAACCACGTTCAACCTCCGATGAGAGAGGCCGATGAGGAAGCATTGGTTGCAGATATCACGTCGCTGAGCGAGACAGGCGCTCCAACACCGCGGCCTGCTATACCAGTATTGTGAGTATTGCAGAAACGTGCGGCGTATCATCGGCGAGTTGCCGATATCTCCGCACGGTTGAAAATTGTACCCATCATCAGTAAACTGCAATAAATTGATGCTTCAACCTCACAGAGACGACATTATTTCCGGGAAGTGTACTATCGCCAGCCTGTCACAAACACTTGCCGTGTTAGGGGACTCATGATGTTTGCGCCGCCTAATGAGAATATCGGGGATTCGGCTGGTCGCCGGAAAGTACCAGCTCGGCGACAAAAATCATCAGATCGAGCTTTCCTCGCCGACATCACGGTTCTACCATCATGACGCTTCTATCTTCACCCCTTGGAGCGCCTCACTGTTGTTTTGGGCGAATATGTCACAGTTTCGCATCGGGCATCCTGGTTAGCACCGCCAGGTAATCCATGAATTGGTTGGGCGCAAACTCTACAGCGTGTCAAGATCAAATCACCGAGCCATTGTGACGTAAGAGATGTTTAGGGAGGTTTCTACCACCCCGGAAGAGACAGCAGAAGCCATCATGATTCCAGAACATGCATGGTAAGAAGAGGCGTCCGCCAACACCAGCCACCAGCGCCACGACGCAAATGTTTACTCAAATTTCCAAGATCGCGGACAAAAATACCCAGGGCCTGTGATCAGGAACACCGTGTTCGTGGATGAAATGCGAGGTTTGCATTTCTCCAAGGTTCTTCGATGATTCCAATACTCTGGGCGTATTCTATCCCCTCCTCTCTATTCACCCTAAGCATGGCTGTGACAGCTGATGTGGAAGTACCAGCATGGCGAAGTGGCCAATGGCGATGCTGGAAGTGCGAACCACCACCTGACCGCCTTGCATGCACATCACGACTCCACCGCTTGGGCATCGAAACCCCAGCCTCTTGTCACCACACCAGCAGCCAAGCTAGCTGTCCACGCAATCGCAAGATCGTCCATGATTCATTCCTTTTCGCGTCTCCTGTATAGTTGGCAACATAGCCACTACGATACCCCCGCATCGTAAACTATCACTTTCCCAGCCGACGCTAATTGTGCCCAGCTTCATGGCAAAACGTCGTCCAAGGCCCGACTGAGCCTCGCATCATGAGACTGCCTGACCTGCACACCTTCAAAAAGCACCGGAAACGCGTCCTACGACCGCAGTTGGATCCAGCTCCACGGCAACGATTCGCCGGTCGAAGACTCATAGGAGCTCCCGCTCTTGGCATCGTGGACGAAATCTGTCGGGATTCGCGCGCTCGGCCACCTGATCACCCGCTTCCGCTCAGGGGCTGGCCAGCCCTAAAGGAAAAGGTACCTGTCCTTTGTACCTTCCTTCGGGTCCGAATCCCTGCTCCTTCCCGGGCCCGTATCGCGGGATTGTAGCCTTGCGGGCCCGACCACGCTGGCAACGTGGGCTCCAAACAGCACTGCCCTCCCTAGAGCATACGCAACGGTCATCGATGCTACCGCTGCGGGCAAGAATTTCTTGCGCATTGTTTTCGATACATCCTTCGAGAGCAATTTGTGGAAAGAAATCCTCATGCAAAAGCTCTTGGTAAAAGATTAGCACGAAAAAGCCGATGTGCAATTCTCAACTCGGAGCTCCGCTGCATCCTCCGAGCACGGCGGAAGAAGGGATTCGCAGAATGCGCACTTCCGTGCAGAACACTAGGGTCCAGCGGGTCTCGACGGCGCCCCATTCTTCCAGCTACCCACAAATCTGACGGCTTCAACATCAGCTTCCGTTCCGATGTGGGCGTGAACATACCCAGCAGGTTAAACATTTGGACCCTGGTGAGACAAACCCTCATTATTCCCCAAACCCAAAGATCCGGCCCTATACGCGTCTGTCTACGTTTCCAGCCTTCTCAGCCACCTCCAACGTCCTCCAACGTCCTCCTTCCGTACATCATTACCCAAAACGGCCTACAGCTTTCACCGGTTCTGCATCTCGACTCTTCCATTCTCAAATTCCCGCAGTCCCTCCTTGCCCCTGCCCTCGCCCTCGCCCTCAGGTCTTCTGATGCTGATTATCAACCTACCACCAAAACAAGCGGAACACCATACCCTATGCCCTTTGAAAACCTTCGGATTCCAGTTATCACACGCCAACTTCTAATGCCATTCGTGCGGGACTCCGAGCGTGCAGGAACCGACTGACCGGATTTCAAAGCCCTTGCTTACGGGATGGCCCTGCAAACCAAAATTCACTCCGCCCTTACTCACAACCGTACAAGCCTGTCAGCAGTGCAAATCTCGACTCCCGGCGCCGATAAAGGTCCGCTAAACGCCATACACTGAGCTCCGTGGATTTTACTCCGATGCATGTCGGATGCAGGCTGCGCTCCCCCGCATGCGTTGCTCGGCTATCAGAAACATGGTTTGCAGTTCGTTTCGTCGCATGATTTGCCTTCTGACTCTTGAGCGTCTCTGACATGTCGGACAAATTCCAAGGGCGAATGCGATCATCGTGCCAGCGTTTCGCTGGAAGAGAAAGACGGCAAAAACTACTTACTAGAAGCCAAGCATGCGGGTCGAGACTGAGCGGTACGATGAGGGGTTAATGTTGAGCTGGTTTTGTCCCGAGCCCGATTTATATGCGAAGGGGTTGCTAACGCCGGTTATGGCCGCACGAGTGCGAAATGTGTTGCGCTTCTCGGCCGCTGTGTGCGATTGTGTCTTCTTTTTTCTTTGCGACTTCTAGATGTCTGCCCGTCTGTTCGCCGTACAGGATCACTGATTGAACGGGTAATGGAGTTGCGAGGGTAGGGTAGTGGTAATTTCACTAACGGGTGCAATCGCCCAATCTTCGCGTCTGGCCCTTGGGGTAAGCAAGAGCTATGAATGACAGGTGGCTCGCGCTATGGGTCTGCCTTCGCATGGGGGCTATTCAGCCTTCTTGTCGTCCAAATGGGGTATGCTCTGCATCTGTAGCAGTGAATTTACCTTGGACTAACGCACACCCAAGCTTATGGCCCCTTTGACACACCCACGGGGCGTAGACACAAGCACAAGCGCCCTGCCGCACGGCGAAGCAGTTGGCCCAACTGCGTACGCCCCGAGCAAGCGTCAATATTGTCTCATCATTAACCGCGGTCTATATACCTAAGGTTGGGTTAAGAGCTGTTGGTGGCACAGGCTGCCTGCGGTTGATGATGCCGAGGGATTTACAGCTTTACACAGTCCAAGTCAACGGTAATACAAAACGAGTGTGGTGTTGGACCCCAAGGTATCGGCTCTGCCGATGAGGATCCTGCGAGAGTGGGGCGTGGTTATCTTGGATTGAGATACGAGTAAGATGGTGGCGCACAGCTCGTGTATGTCCCGTGACAGGGGCTTACATCAACTACAATGCATCGAGCAGATTATCACATAATATGTCCGAAGGTATGTCTTCGCGCTTCGGCTTCTGGACTCCCAATGCGAATAGAGAACCCCGTATTGGCAATCTTTTTGATTCTCTTCGGAGCCTTTCCGCGCACTTTTTGCGAGAACCTTTTGGACTGTTCATCAGCGTCCAAGAGTCGCGAACACGGAGACTTCTCGCGGACTTGCCATGTCTCGTTATACGACTTATTGGGGGCAAGCTCAAGGCGGCCTGATAGCGAGGGCGTAGTCGCTAATGTCAAAAAGACAAGAGTACAGTGTTCAAGTCTGTATACATATCCATTGCTAACGGTAGGGCTAATTTTGCTCCACTTCTCGTCAGCAGGACCCCTCTAAATCTCACATAGTTCTCGCCAGCTAGACCCCATATGAGCTTCAATTCCCTAACACGGTCAACTTGAAGAGATACGAGTGTTGCAGCCATGTTGTCCACCAAGACATAGATGCAAGCCCCGTCAGCAAACTACGTCTTTTTCCCAGGACCTCGATTTGCCAGAATCTTCGGATGCACCATCAGCATTTACCTCGCTGGACCTGCTTTGTGTTACAGTAAGAGAACATGGTCTACGCTGGCTTTTGTGGTAGCTTGTGTTGCGTGCTTGGAGGGTGATCCCTAGGCCATGGGGTTGGGAAGACCATCGGAGGTTCTGCGCATGGTCCGACGGAGGGATGCTTCAAGCTGGGAAACCGCTGGAAGTAGTTATTCCTTCAATGCACGTACAAAGTACTGTGGCCTCCATCCAAGGGACAGAGCATGAATGTTCGAGGAGGGAATCTGGGGGCAGGTATACGGGCAACGACCATCTCGTGGCACTCTCATGCACATGCAATCACAGACCCCTCTCAAGCTCATGTATCAGATTTCTCAGCCATGCGCATGAACGACATGTGAGGCTTCCTCTTGTCAATCTCCTCTGTTGTCACGATCCCTGATCCTTTCCATAGCTCATCTCCCTCACTCAACTACCTCAAGTCTCACTATGCACCAACTCAAATCACCGCCCACCTAGCAAAGAAATGACTTCGCAGTCAACGACGGACTTTCGTTTACACCCTTCACCTCCGACTACCCTTTCCCTTGCCCTTCATCTGAACCCCTGCGCGTAAGCTTACCTCCCCTCTCCACTGCTCACCTCGGTCTCCACCACCGCAACAACAGCAAGGAGCTCGGCCTTTCGCACCAACCAGTCACATTTCTCTTCATTATTCGACCGATCCAAATTCCAAAACCCAGCGAACCAAGCATTGCCGCACGAGGGGCCCTGCAGTCCGTAGGGCCCGAGTCACCATCGACCACATGCTTGCCGAAAGAGACTGGCCCACAGTAAGAACTTACCAACGCGCTCTCGACGCAGAGTAACCCACAGTGAGAACCTACCAGTCCCGCAGCTCGCGCTCGCTTCGTTCCAATGCACGTCCTGTTGCAGGCAAGTCAGTGCGGGGAAATGGATACACTGGAGCGACATATTTCGGTGGGGGCCTGATCGATGCACATCGCGACATTGGCGAGATGCATAGGGCGGGAGTTTCATGAGTCGTGTAAGACAGGAACGAGATGGCCGAGCCGTTGGGTGGTTGGGGAATTCTGCCTTACGGCCGTGGAGAGCATCCTGCGCTAAGGTGAAGCTGTAATTTTCTTTGTCGGTCCTGGCATGGTAAAAGGGAGGTACTGTGGCTGCTGAGTAGAGCTCGATGTATGCTCGCGCGATACAATATCGTTGTTGGGCTGGGATTGGAAATTGGATGGGGAGATCAATTCCGAATGGGCTTCGTGATCATCGCCACCTTGCTGCCACCACGCACGAAGAGCGTGGTGGAGAGTTTCACTTTTGCTGGCGACATCTCAAGCCACGGAGAGTGTCTTTCGCAAGCAGATGATTCTGGGCTCTAGCCACAGGCTACCTTGAAAGTCACGATAGCTGACTACTCGAAGTACTAGATATGAGTCTGATGTCAGCACCGCCCCTTTTGAGCCAACGCTCGCCAGATTGTTTCCAAAACAGAAATTGGACAGCACTTTGTGGCTGTTTTCGGCTGGGTGTTGCTTTCGTATGATCGGCTTAGGGCGATGTACCCGTGTCTTTCTCGCATACGCGAGAGATGTGGCAGAGAGAGTGTGTGAATACGGTACTGGTGGCCGGACTGCTGATGCTCGGATGGTGTAAACAGACTCTTACCTCCACGCTTTAACGAGCCAAAATGCTAACTCGCTCCCAGGGACGTGGTGGTTTTGGTGGATGAGTAAAGATGCGAGTAAAGGACAAGATCGTATTCGTAGGTCAGCTATCTCTGTTGTACCATGGTACTTCGGAATCGAGGCTGCACATTGCCTCGAAAGGGAAACATGAGTGGCGTGCCAGCTCGTATCCAAGACCTGCGTCTTCATGCCTCGGAGATGCAGAAAATTTGACTAGACAGCAAAGCACGTTGATACACGACCGTGAACAAGAAGGCCTCGTAGGAAACGCAGGCTGAGGTAGCGGTGAGGAATACGAGCACCTTATACCCTACGAAGGCGGAGTAACGGAGACGGAAGACGACACAGCCAGACTGGGCACATGAAATTGAACATAGTACCGGCTTTGTTGCGCTGGGTATTGTGAGTGTGGCCCTTCGCGGCGTCGGGAGGAAAGCAGAGGATAGGAATACAGAGTCGGAGTGTATACTATTGGCGGCATTGGGTGCTAGTAGTTCAAACACCCATACCCCCTCCTCCTCAACATGTTCGTGGATCCGGGACCTTGGAAAGAGAATATTTAACTGAGCGCGACATAGATAGAAAAAATAGTTCCAGGCAATTCATAGGGAATGCAGTGGCAGCATCTCAGACACTCACAATTCAAGCCCTCAAACACAAGTCCCAATCCAGCAAAGTCAGTAATAGGAATGCAATATGTCATAAGCCGTCCAGAGGGTATACCAAGCCCGTATCTCACACACCACCACCGCCATTTCCCAAAGTCTATGCACAATTCCAGCCATTGAAATCAGGCCGAAGACCGACAGCAAGAAGTCGCCAAAATGAATAAAAGTCAACTAGAGGGTATTCCATGCCATCAACCAGGTATGCACACACACAATGCCCTCCGTCCAAGTTCCCAATGCATTTCAAAACCAGTTCAAATCCCCAGAATCATGAGCAAGAATCGGAAGAAGCACTCGATGCCCTGCTCCACCCTAGTAGCGCAAAGCTGGCCGTTAGGTTCAGGCTTTGCCGCTATCCGATGCCATCTCGGCGTCCAGCATCTCGGCCTCATGCTGCGCTCTCTCGTCTTCATCGTCGCCTTCCTCTTGCTCACTGATCTCACTCTTCTCAGACTTGCGCCTCTTAAGCTTGGGTTCCTCGCCGTTGTGCGTGACGCCCAATCTCTCCGCCTCTTCGGGATGCAGCGCCACCCACCGCTCCCTCCACTTCTCCCTCACGACATCGTATATAAAGGCCAACTGCTGCTCTCCCTGCACCATCATCATGCGCTGTTGGCGCAATCGATCGACGAGGGTGAGTATCGGATCCTCGTTATCCTGGACGTCGTCGAGACTGCCTTCCTCGAGCTCTTGGAGCAGCCAGTCCAGCGCGATGAATGTCCCGCTCCGGCCGACGCCCGCACTGCAGTGTACGATGCGCGGATTTGTAGAATTGTCCGCATTTCTCTCCCTCGACATTTTTATGAGCTCGACCAAGGCCGCGCGATCGTCGCCCTCTGGGACTAAGAAGTCCGGCCAGCCGGCGAATAGCAGGTGCCAGATCTTTCTTGTTTCCGATTCGTCTTCGTTTGTCATGTCGAGCTCGCGGACCTGGGCGCGGGCTTCCTCGTGGTCTTCGAGGGATGCGAGGTGCAGGTTGTGTATGAAACCGTCTTCGTACTCGTCGTGTGCGTTTAGGCGGAGGTCCGGGGTCTCGGGGGAGGAGGGGTAGTAGGCGAAGCACTTTTCGCGGTTGGACTCGTGGGTTTGGGTGAGCATTACGACGACGGCGGGGGAGGTGGTCTCGTGCCAGACCATGCGCCAGAGGTGGGGGTACGTGTCGGATTTGGGGCCCTGGTAGATTGTCAGTCCGAGATTGCGCGGGGA
>JAFHBV010000332.1:0-47109 GCA_019022785.1 Pseudomonodictys pantanalensis | reverse complement strand
TTATTTATTGCAAATCCAAATTTGTACACTCACAAATGCCAATTTCTTTTTTTTTGTTACCCCACCCCCCCGGTGGCTCCTCAGAACCAACCCCTCCCTCTTGAATCATGAACCACGCTAAGCGCGGATCTCATGCATGCTAGAGCCTCCACATGGATTGTAATTGCGGGGGCACTGTTAGAGGCTCGGATAATCCACGCCGCTCATCTCTCCTAGGTTTTCTCACACCAGACCTGGCAGCTATCGCGCAGGTCTGACATTGCTATGAAATGGCCTAGAAGATGCTGTAGCGGCAGCTGTATCCACATTGCCAGATTGCAGCTCTGCCTTAGTCCCACAGGTTAGGCTACACGATGACTTCGATTACTTCGCCGAGCAACACGACAAGCCCAGCAAGCATATCGCGGAATGCCGGCGCCCAGGATTACCCGAATCTGGAAAAGAGTGCGAAAGAGCGATGCGTGAGCGGGCCAAGTACAACATTCAATGTCTAATGCAGCAAGTCGAACATCTAACGCGGACTCTCGAGGTCGAAACAAGAGAGAAGAACGACCTGTACAACCGCTTCCTCGCCATCTCGGAGCAAAATGATCATCTTCGGGTGCAGCAAACTGCCTTGCAACTGCGCCTGCTTAACGGCCAGTCTCCGGAGACGTCCTCGCCTACGGCCACTCTTGCTCCACGCGAAGCTATACCGACGAACACTAGCGCGACGTGCACGTCAGTTCGGATCCTACAAACATTGTAGAGAGCCGATAGGAAGCGTATGATTTTGACGACGGCCGTCCGAACCGGAGCGTGGGCGAAGGCCAGCTTCGAGGCAATGCCCGGGTGGTTGGGGCCGGAACCGGTTCAACTGGAGAGACCTCATGCCAGCTAAATTTACAGGATACCTTGGTAGGTTCTTAAACCCAGCGTCATTGAAACTGACTTGGGTGTATTGACAACCGCCAGGCCCAAAGTCCGCATCTACCTCATTGAGAACCCTCAAATTGGCTTTAAAGATTTCGCCTCCGCCTACTCAACCTCCTTTGACATCAGGTGAGGCTACGACCCAGGTCACGTCACCATAGCTTGTTCAAGCAACAACCGCGGTGGCATCTTGGTAAACCCAATATATGAGGAGCATATCAAGCAGCTGAAAAATTGGACCGTCAAGCGCGTTTTTCGGAAGCGGTTCCGGAAATGGCGGAGATTACGGATGGGTACGTCAAAAGAGAGAAGTGAGTGCCCTCGTCCGCTTTGGCCGTCGAGGTAGACGTTGAATGCTTCGCTCCACGGTGTCGCTGCTTGAGGGAATGCTGAATCAAGTGCCTCTACCAAAGTACGCGATTTGAAGGACGACGAGCGGTCCCAGAGGCCGAACAAATATCATCGCCCAGGAAACGACAGAGTAACACTCGGTGAAGAACGAATCTGCACACCGAAGAAGTTCGAACCTTGACGCTTTGCGCAAGACTTGTTGCTGCGCGGACCGATCGAGCGGCCTGACTCGCCAGTGAACGGCCCCCGCTTTTTCGGGGACTCGGAGATGGAACTGACGGCTTGCTCAGCGAGGCATGAGACTACACAGTAGTCCTTGCAGCCGAGCAGCCCCGATTCAAGGCAGGATGTTGAGCATGCATGATAAGAACCATGCGTCTAATAGCGTGTAAGTATCAGTGCTAGTATAGCTAGGGGTGAAAGGGTAGCGTGAACCAACCAGAGCTACATGGCAAAGCCAGGCTTCGACAGGCGTCTATGTGCCGCTACCACGCATGAAGGACATCCTTGACTTGCCTTGGGCGCCTTCGTCGGGCAGTGGATTGAAAGTCATCCGTGCCTTGGTGTCTAGACTACAAGCTCACCCTATCTCTTCGATCTAAAGGCGTCTTAAACTTCTTAAGTATGTGCCATAGTCTCATAATCTCTTCGCACCCGGAGGACACCGCCGCGGAACAGTCCAGCGTCCTCCAGAGTCTGACGTGCCGAACAGCACTGTTGCCATCGGCCTGAGGCTTGGTCGCTCTTTTGCCGACGGGGGCTTGCAGGACGTTATTGTGCCTACGCACCACGGATCAGGCCCTGGCGTTGATCAGCCCCGGGTTCGGAAGCTGTAAGTCGAAGATCCATTTCTATCCTTGCGCATCGTCAGATAGATTGGCAATCGATCGATGTCGCGGGCTTCCTGATGGTCCCCATACGCAAAAGCAAATTCACCCGAATCTATTGGGTACGGCAACATCCAACAATCCGGTCAGCGTGCCACTGGCCACGTTTCCGTGATCCATGCGGTGCTCCATTTCCTGCTAGGCGCCTGATTTCTCGGAGATCCCGGGGTTTGGCTGCCGCAGCTATCTTGGCGGACCTCGCGGGACTCGGTTGGGTTCTGTGAGGTGGGGTTCAAGAACAGAAGCAAGGTGCGGCGCAGTCGCAGATGGGCGGCGACAGATCGGTGTGACCTCAGGTATCCACGTACTTTGCAGGCATTGAATGGCAACGCATCTACAGCTACACTACTTCGTGTATCTCAACAGTGTAGTGACACAGCAACACTTGTTGCGAAGATCAAAGCCTTCTGGTACAGCACCCAAACAGATACCCCGCCTGCAACCTATCAACGCGACAAATCAGAACACTAGGGTGAAAGTAGGACCGGTACATCCATCCTCGCATCCCATGCGCGCGCTTCCTCGTCACCTTAGTTTTGGTTGGCTCGATGGTATGTCCCAGCCCAGGTGATTAGAGCTCGATTCGACATACTACCTCGGGATGCATGTGCAGCGGGTGTAGTCCCACCTGATGTCAAAGCCTTAGATCCCCTGGCCTTGTCCGATAAGACGACTCATGGTTGTGGGACGAGGGCAGCTGAAGAGTCGGGCTGGCTGAGGGATTTGGAACGAGATGCAGCTAGTAGGAAGTAGCTATGAGAAGGTGCTGCATACCCACGACCAAAATCATCGCGCTAGGATGGGGCCACCACTGCCTGCACAGGGGCATCGCCAGCACTCGGAGCATGACTGACAGTACTACTCTCGCGTCGATGCTCCTCAGCTTCCTCCCATACGCACCGGTCGCATACACAGATGCCTCCAAGCGCGCCCACCGCCCATTCGCGCCTTTCTTTGACGGGGAGCCTCACGTCACAATAGTGACTCAGCACCTCGTCACCCTTTCGTAACCCTGGTTTTTTGGAACCATCTTGGCCTGGCCAGTCAACCATCTTTGAGCGCGCCCAGAAACGCATGCTACCTCGCCATTCCCAGGCTACGTTCGGGTCGCAGCTGTGGTTTGCGAGACACCATAACGGATGTACCGCGCCGATTTCTGGCCGGCCGTCAAGGCCTTGACGCGCTGATGCGGTGCCTGAAGACTTTAAGAATCCGATCGTGGATCGAAGAAACTTGTCAAATATGAAAAGTTTACGTGTAAGACATACCTCGGAACTTCGCGTAAAGTGTATTGACGACCCAAGTATCGTATCTCTGGCTCTGCTCGAAAACATTGACGTCCATATTCTCCAGGATATGCAATGGCCGTAACACATTCGCTTCGAAAGAGAAAGGCAGCGTTTGTGGGACATTCCCAAAGGGGTCTGAGCCAGCTTTCCAGGTCTGTTCTAGATCTAGCCCATGATAGTCGCCCCATATGTACCGTACCTCTTTCAGATCCAGCGGATGCATATCTTGAGTCTCGGCTAGTGCCAAAGCGCGGATGAGAAGTAGCGTATAGAGTGAGTCTGCCGCTTCGCTGGCTGGAACCTTCTGCTCGATGCTCACGCCACAAAGCGAAGGATGGTACAGCTCTTGAGCTTGGTCGTGGCATTCTTGACTGCAGAAGTAGACCTCGTTGCAATCCTCGCAGGAAAGGACTTGGTATGCTTCTTTGAGGTCTGTGGAGGCTTCTCGCGCGTTTGGTAATGGTGCGCTACATGCGTCACAGTAGCCATCGTGGAGTCGTGAGACTGCCGTAAGCAAGGACTTTTCTTGAAGAAGTTGCTCGCCGGGCGGAATGTCCTCTTTGGCAAATATACCAAGCTGCTTAACATAGCGTAGCTGGTCACTCAGAGCTGACTGCTCACTGCATCACAATGAGAAAAGACCATAGAATGACGAGTCGCATGTGATGAGTCCCCTACTTACCTTAACAGCGGAAGATCAACTGCCTTCACCTCTAGCTTGGGTGCAACTGTGGCCATCTCTGTATTCAAGGTACGGAGGACATCAGGAGAAAAGCGATGCGGTTCGTACTCATTCCAGGGATATAGCTCTCTACGAACAAGACCAACATCAGGGTACTCCGAAACGTCGATTGCATAAAAGTCTTCGCCCTGTGCGTGGAAGTAGGAAACCAAGTACCGTGAGATGAGCTCCTGAAGTGCTTCGAATGATGGCTCTGCGGGAAATGCCTTCCTAGCACGAGCGTTGTGCTCAAAGGCACTCCGAAGACACAGACAATCCGTCAAGCTGGAGATTAGTCTTTCATAGCTGAACAAAATCAGCCGGGCTCTGAATTCTGGGCTCTAGACTCCACGTACGCGATCTTGCACCAGCATCTTTCGACAACTCCGATCGTGAAAGGTTCGTCGTCATCATCGCCCGCGAGCGCGGGGGTTTGCTCTGCAATACGGCAGTGGCATTCATCATGCGCTTCACTGGCTATGGCATCTAGCCGACGATGCTCTCTAGCTGTGAAGTCTTCTATGGCAGCTTCCAAAGCCTCTTGATGATATTCGCCTTCTTCCTGAATCTCATCCACTAGGAGAAGCGCCTTGTATGCATCCCCAGCGGCGAGATCTGGATATCCCAGGGAATGATAAGCCTCGGCCAGACGGAGTCGACGAATGATACTGTACGGGTGGCTATATGCTTCCTGTTTTGCTTGAGAGAGCCTCTTGCTGAGCATCTTATGGAATTTTTGACTTAGTGGCCCTGTGGTCCCGCTAGATGAAGCGGATAGCTAAATTTGTAAGCGAAGGGTATAAAAAGCGACGAAATTGCAGAGTACCTCCATGTTGATATATGCTGACCGATACGCAGCCCCTATTGTATAAGCCACACCCTGTCGATCTCGATCCAACGCGTTGTGAAACTCGAGGTGAGTTGGTGGGGTGGGAGGAGGCACGTGAGCAAATTTTCTCCGGGTTCGTGTCGGAATATCTTATCGATAAGCATAACGACGTCAGGTGTCTGTCAGTCACAGACCACGCAGCAATACCGACATCCTCTGAACCCAAACTCGCCGTTGTATCTCATACCATGTTGCCTTCAGCTGCAGAGCTGGTTGCTCGTTTTCTTAGGGTCAACGGCTATTCTGAGACCCTGTCCAGTTTCATCAAAGAGGCCGGGTTGCCGAAAGATGCTGGAGCCTTGTCCAGCAGTGAGATTACCATCGAGAAGATCCTACAGGAGAAGAAGAGCTTTGACATTTCTCTACAAGAGAAAGTGGGTGTGCACGACGAGCATCGGGGGTGGCGCAACCCAGGTTTGCACTTTCATACTCGTACCTTGCCTAATGACTGACATTGTACAGCACCTTCTGAGCGATTGGTCCTGGAGTCGTTGCCGACACGATCTAACATCCTCTGCGTGACCGTGCTTGACATTATTCTCCCTTCAGACCCCCACCTCAAGTCATATCTCGCAGTAACAACGGCAGACAGAAGGCTGCATCTTATCGACCCTGCTCCGACATCCCTCGCCATCGCCCAGTCATATTCGAGCTTTCTAGATTCGCCAATTCTCGATCTGGTGGCAATTGGAGGGCGGTACCTCATCGCTGCGTCCATGAGCGGTCGGCTGATGCTCTATCACAGTGAACTGGACCAGGTCCTGGAAGAACGAAGGGATCATTCCAAGTACATTGTAAAGGTAGCTACATGGAGTGAGGGCTCCTTTACCGTGCTAGCTACCGCTGGTTGGGACGGAAATATCTTGTTTTACGGACTGGCTTCAGAGAACGGAGAAGAACTTCGGCTCGGAGAGCCTATCGCAACTTTGGCATTGCCGAGCATTCCAGAAACGCTGGTCTTCGTCAAGAGCCCTGATACAACGAGACCCGTCTTGCTTGTCACCCGGAGAGACTCCACTTTTCTCTACTATTACTCTGTACCGTCCAGCCTACCTATAGGAACGAACCTGTTCGACATTCGTCTTCTTGGGAAGCAAAATCTGGCACCCCATTCGACGGCATGGGTGGCTTTTACACCATCTGACGTTCAAGTTTGCCCTGTCGACGACTCGCTTGTTGCAGTAGCCACCTCATCGACTCCACACATGAAGATGTTGATTGTAAGGCTCTTAGTGGCTCCAGAAAACACACCAAGGGATGGTGCAGGCCCTCCGTCAGATTTGGCTCCGGTCACGCAAGCCTCTCAGGTCCGAGCCGAGCTACTTGTTCAGGACAGGGAGGAGGCGGCAATTAAGGTCAATATCAGCACGATGGCCCCTCAATCCGCTTTCTCTACACCCCGATTGGTGTGGCGTCCGGACGGCTCGGGCGTTTACGTTAGTTCAGATGACGGTATAGTTCGGGGATTCGAAGCAACCACCGGGAAGCTCATCGCGACGCTGGAGGCTCACGAACCTGGGTCAAAGCTGAGATGCCTTTGGGCTGGGCGCCTAAGATTTGAGCATGAGGACTATCCTAACCATGGCCGCGAAGAGGAATACCTTGTCAGTGGCGGATTCGACCAGAAGCTTGTAATTTGGAAATCCATTTGACTAACATCCATGGAACTCAAGTCGGTAATGCACACTAAATGTGCGCCACAGTTGGACCACATATGTGTCATTCGCATGCTATCGCGTGTGGCGGGTCCACGGGGCTGTAACGAGCCGGGTGCCATTAGTGCCGGAACATCCTCACTCTGTGCTTGTTGGTCTAGGCCCTAACGTTTGTAATCGGATCCTGGTATGGCGGGCTCAGTGCGGTTATAATTTGGCCTGAGAAGACATTGTGGGTCACTTGGGTGGCAACGGCATCGTGGCAACAAATGCGCGGCAATCGTGCAAAGAGCTGTATTTGGAATACACCTTCACTGATAGTCGTCTACACAACAATGGAATGCTCATCTAACAGCAAGCTTGTTTTCAGTGGTCTCCGATGCGGCTGATATGGTAGAAGACCTGGCACTAGATGCCGAGACAAGATGTAAGCTCAGCCATCCACCTGCCAGGATCGAGTGACCTGAACTTGCGGACGCGATATCCTGGCCCGCTCACAAACAACCACACCTGGAGACTGCCCCTTTTAGTGCCTGCATGCCTTGCAGGTCATATGCGAGCGGCCAAGCACTCTTAGCCACTCAAGTCCATTCCAGCTCTTGGCAAGACGTGGATTTGCAGTAGCTCCATTCGCCTTCAAGGTTGGGGTTTGGGTATTTCTACCATTATCCAACCATGTGCCCCGCGGAGACGGGAGGCTTACCGTGGACAGCTCGAGGAAAAGCAACAAAAGGCCACCGCCACGCCGGCCTTTCCTGCTTCATGCATTTTCTTTCGAATCTCAATTCGTATGTCATCCCGTAAGAGGCTGCCTCCACGGATTTGCAGCAATGGACGTACACTAGGCTGGATCTGAATTTGGGAGTATAAATATTCAACATAGCGGCCTCAATACGGTTTCCCACCTTCAAGATTCGATCTCGATCGCTGCACCACCTCATCATTCTTGTTCATAGTCTTACTCTGTAAGCATTCTTGAGGGCTGACGCTCTCTTCTTGTCCCTCGCCTCCATCAGATCTTACCTCACAGTGCGCTCCCACACCTAGATTGACCACGGTGTTGCCACTATCCAATATGAGTTCTACCTCGAAGATTGATGGAGATTATCTGCTCATCGCTTCCGGACAGACTCGCTTGGCACAATTCTTAACCGACTGGCGGGGCTTCAAGGACCACGTCCGGATGTTCGTGAAAGAGCAGCCTGGATGGACGCAGGTCAAGGAAAGCCCCAATAAGAGAGGGGAAGCCCAGGGTTGGTGCCGATTAAAGTACTCCGAAGATGTTGAGTCTACATTTCGTATGTCCTGCTTTGTGGATCTGCCAATTCCCCGCTGAATCTTCGTGTCCAGGTGGCTTTGCGAGATCCCGTGGCGTTCTGGTTCATCTCTTTGAGACAAGTCGGCACACAAATCATTTTGTTTTGGTTAAGTGCAATTGCTCAATGCAGTTCCCAGACACACCTGATAAAGGTCACTCCCCGCGACGGTCGGGTATTGACGTTGACGACGTCAATCGAGACATGGGCAAGCCAGCCTGGTCGGTTTCGACGCCCTACATGACTCCGGCTCACGCGTCGTACTCGCAGCCATACACAAGTTACTACCAGCCGCCGACTTACACGACACCCACCATGTACTCCTACACTCCGCCACCGATGCAAACGGTACCTCCGCAGATACCTGTATATGCCCAGAGCACTAGCGGTCTTCCAGTAAATCTCGGACGCGGCGCAGTCATAACCGAGGCTCGCGCAATCTTCATCCAGAACCTCAACAATAGCGTCAGTACTCAGGATTTATACACTCTCCTGCAGAACAGTGGGTTGCAGCCGACTGAGGCCAAAGTGCACAGGAATGCCAGAGATTCTGCGAAGTGTTACGCGGAGGCCACCTTTGCCAGGAAAGAGGAAGCTCAGTGTGCCGTCTCTGTGCTCAATGGCAAGTCCCACATGGGAAGAATCTTGAATGTCCGCATGAATACCGAGACGACCGTGGTTGGCCAAGTCACACCCCTCATTGTGAATGGATCCATTCCGCCCCAGGTATGTTGTCCGGGAGCCCTTGAAGTCCGAGGACTTTTGTCTAACTTAGATAGTATTAGAAAAGGCGCCAAGCATTTGTCGAGCCAAGCCTGTGTTGAACCCCACGTGGATTTATGCATGGCGCTCAGAGACGCACGCAGATCCTAGGCTGCTGCAGAACCATTCCCTCGGGTCGGGCAGATCTCGGCTCTTCTCCCTCCTCTTCCTCGTTCGACCTCGGTCAAAGTACTTCACTTTGTGCGTCTCATAATCCGCAGCTTTTTACTCTAATAGCACAGCTACATGGCTCTTTTGTGGTGCGTTTGGGCTTCATCGGCGTAGTTGGTGGGTAGATACACTGGCAGGCTACAGGGGTCGTTGAACGCCCCCACCCTTGCTTTTCTAAATGCATGCAAGTGCTCCTGCAACTCCCACCAACGTTGCCTGACGTGATGGCTTACATTAATCGGAGAATACCTGACCCAGTTGCCACATTCGGCCTTCCTCTGCTCCACACGAGCGCTATCCCGGTGCCCCGTCAGCTCCCACAGCCGTGTCCGGTTTTCATCTGCTACAAGCAGCAGAAATGAAAAAAGTGTAGTTGCATATATGCAAGCCTCCTGTGATCCTGATTTTCGACTCCTCGTGGGAGAATCTCGGGCTAGCCGGGTTTTGCAGCCGCTGCGAGCTCCTGGAGGTCGTCACACCCGAAGGTGGGGCACGCATGTGGAGGATGTAAACCCACGCAGGATCATCTGAACTGTCCTTGACCAATTAGCCGCTTTCCTGGCCGAGATTACTGAACTTGATTGGGACGCCGTTTGAATCCACGAGCGATTATTCGTCACTTCGGATTTCTTCGGCATCACCATCACCGCTTTTTGGCCGCTGATCCGACGTTGCAGCGTGCCATTTGACTCTAGATCGTTGCCTCTATAGGATAGCGGTGATCACCATGACGTATCACCACTCCGATACCCACCAAAAAGCAGTGTCGAGGGACGGGCCACATGGAAACCGGCTAGTGCGGCAAGCTATTCAAGCTGAGCCTGACATGGCCCCATGGTGCACATGCTAGTGACAATGTTAAAGGACAGGAAGAACCCGATTGCGAACTCTGGGTTCCCAGACTCGGGGTACTAGGGTGTGCACGCCATACATCACAGGTGTCACAGAAGGCTCTCATCGGATCCGGGGCAAGCCTCACATTTTCGCTAGTCATTGGCAGGAATTCAGAGCCGCTGCACGGCATACACTTGACTATGAGATGTACTGTAGTGCCCGGGGAGACCGGCACGCTCAGGTCTAAAGCGTTCTTGAGGAGAGCTTGTCTGTGTGAAGGGGGATCCTGCCGGTGCCCTTGAGGCAAACGGCGATGCACTGAGATCCGAAGGGGGACTGGCTCTGATTGGAGAGGGCAGATCGGCCGGTTTGTTGCTCAAGAGAGATGCTCGGCAGACTCAGAATAGTAATATCTGATTGGCGGAGCAACGCCCTGTGGCTGCCATGGCGCCTTGGGTGAGGCTCCCGATCCGGAGCCCAGCTCCAGGACGGTGGCGAGAATCGAGCATCGGGGTGTGTACGGAATATGGAAGTTGAAGTTTGTAGACGGTGACTTCATCGATTTTCTGCCAAAACCCGAGGGTCTTCCTCTTCACCGCCACTGTTTCTCGCGCTTCAAGAATCCACATTGACCTCAATTCGCGCTTTGATAGAGTCTTCCGTGAAATGGTTGATAGCCCACGACTAATTGTTCTTTTAGTAGTTGCATCTCATGGCCCCGACAGCCCGTGCTTCAGATTTGAAAAGGCCGAATACCCCCATGGCCGTTGCTGCTATTGCGCCATGTCGTACTTTGCCTTCAAACTTGAATTAGACTATTCCGAGCGGTCAATCGAACAAACAAGCGAGCGCATCTCCCACAATTGTGAGGCTGGGTGGAGCGACTGCACCTGTGGACCTGTGGATGATTAATTTCCCATGACCACCATGGGCGTCAATGTGGAAAAAGACGAGTCTACCTCCTGACACGACCGCCCACCTCGATGTGAAACGGCTGGGCTACGTAGGCACCGAGAAATTTGCGGTCAAGAGAAGTCGTTATTGCGGACCGTGCCGGATCGCCGATTCCTAAAATGCATGTGGGAGCATTCTCGGACCATCTAGGCACCCGAACGGCTAGTACGAAGGTTGTCGCAGGAGCTAAATTGACACAGACGGCGTCTAGTGCAGTGGTAGCAAATCGCTCCGATTCCGACGCCCTTGTAACAACACATCAAGATGACTCGCAGCATGCCCATGCCACGCGGTCGGCAGCCGAGGGTACCCGCCACGCATGACCGAGAGATTCCTATTCAGTGTCGCGGGACCAGATTGCTGCCTGTGTGTCCATGGCCAGGCGCTTCCTACCTTTGTGGCAGCATGCAGGCGCTCTGGTTGATGTCGCGCACCGGCTTGCTGTAGGCGTTGGATATCCTCCGAACAACCCAACGGCCTGGGTATATTAGGGAGGAAAGGACGGGCACCGCAGCATCGATTCCAGACCGATTCAGTTTTGCCTGCCGAATTGCTAGCCGGCTTGTAGGTCAAATATATAACAAGAAAGAGCGCATCAAGATTAACAACACCACTACTGTGCTCGATCCCCCCCTTTTCGCTCCATGAACTCGGCGAATATTGTTGCAAGGAAGAACAAGAGCTTGGGAAAAGTTACCGAAGTCTTCGTGCGAGCCCGTGGTCTCCTCGGCAATTTGGTCATCGCAAGGCGTCGTAGCTGGTCAGCTTTGCTCTACCGCGACACCTCATTGCTCTGGGTGTCTTCCGCTCACTGGACGAATGCCACGAATGCCACGAATGACTCTGGAGTCCGATACCGCAAGCCAAGCATCTGGACTCTGGTGTACATAACAGAGAAAGGACAGGCCTCATGCTCGCATTAGTGTTAGTTTTAATCGTACTCCCTTGCGCGATTTCACCTACACCCATCGAATTCTTCTCTACCCTCATCATTGCTCCTTACCAGTCATGGAGTAAGTTTGCCTTTCGCCTTCCCTAATCACTGGGCAGCTCACTCAGGGCCATACCAAGTCTACGATGGCTCTTCAGACACGCATAATCAGCTCATCGCCATGTACCCCATCATGTTCCAGCCGCACAAGTGTCAGCGAACAAGCACTGCATCGGCACAAATAAAATGCAGACTAAAGGTCGCAACCTTGTCTTCATTTGCATCTTCCCATCTTGTGTCATCCAATTGAGATATTTCAAGTACGCCCTTTCATCGCTCAAGTACAAAGCCTACATTATCTGTACAAATCCGCTTCTTCTCCTCATTATCAATGTCGCTTCCGTCGAATCGTAAAGAAATCTAAGCGAGCTCACTCGTAGTACAGCTCGCGCTATGCCATGCCATATACATGTAACGCGTAACAATCCGTGGACCCATGATACATCGTGCCGCATAACGCCGTTGAGAAGCCACCCAGAATCAAACATGTACCGCTTTTTAAGGTCGATGTGCCGCTCAAGAAGGTCAAAGTCGAAAAGTATCTCAAACCGCCAAAGGACCGATCCAGCTCTTCCTCTTCCCTTTCACCCCAACCTGCTCCTCCCAAATCACCAACTCGCGACCACTCCTGTTACCTCCTCTCTGCACGCGATCGATGCCTAGGTGCTCAAGCCCATCGCGCCCAACATGGATGCCAAATCCATATCGAATCTTGCCCGGGTCGACAACCGAGTCGCGCAATCCTTCGCCTTTCTCTCGTTGGCGTCTTGTCGGTTTCTCGGACGAATCGCCTCTAAGATTATCGCGGGAGGGTCGGATGAGAGAGGTCAGTGATTGGGCCCAGGTGCGATCCAAGTACGCAGACCCCATAAGCCTGGTAACGAGTTCCGGCTTGGTCTGCGGCCGGTTGAAAGCGCGATCGGCAAGTATCGGAGACTGATACACCCAAGAAATGATCTCAGCGAGGTTGGAGCTTCGATGCGGAAGCGCAGCGCGATGCCGGCTGGGAAGGAGTGCAAAGAGGCTGATCGCATATAAAGCGAGGAAGAAGCAGAGCGCATAGTAGCCAGGGAGGTCGGCGGCGACACGAACAACGTTGGCGGATTGGTAATATTGCGTCCAGAAGCATCCGCCAGCGAGGACCGGGATCGCTATGGAGCAGACGGAGACCAGGGACAGAATGGCGGTCTGGTAGTGTTGGTTTTCCAATGCGGCCAAAGTGACGGAGCCCGGGAGACGACAGGTATAGTCAATCAGGAGCGAGGCTTCGGCTGTCGCGCCGCCCTTTGTGGACAGTGAGATATATGGCCGAAGCGTGCGAAGAGAAAAATCGAATGTCAAGATGACGAGGAACAGCAAGTGCCCGATGATGGCGGGGATGAAGGAATAGAGAAAGTTGCTCGCAGAGAAGCCAGCAGGGTCAGTGCGCGCAAAGACCTGAGGCAGAAAGCCCAGGCGGACGGCGCTGTTGACGAAGCTGATGACGAGGAAAGCGATTAGGAGGATGAGCGCAACGACGATCCACGCGACGACGGCCGAGTCGCGTAGCCACCAGGGGAGATACCTGAGGCGCACTGTCGGGCTGCGTATATCCATGCGGATGGAGAAATCGCTGGGGCGTTGGGACTTCTCCATGGCAGCTGGGCCGGGGAAGGCGCGTTCGGGGCCCTTCTCTCTTATCCTCCCTTGCTCGACGGAGTACCTTCGTACGGGCTGGCCCTCGCCTCCAATGCCGTAGAAGACATCGTTCGGTCGCTTTGTCGTGCTCCAATACCCGATCCTGTCTCCCCTTCCGCGCAGGCGATCCCACTCGTTCTTCTCAAACGTCTCGGCGCCCGTGAAATCGCCAATGTTATTCGAGCGCTCGAGCAGGGCGATGATGTCGGCAAGTGATCGAGGGTCCCACTTCAACCCGGTCGGACTGCGAGAAGTGAAGATGAACACGGCAACCAATGCCCCGATTAGTAATATGTACAGTGCGACGACGGTCCAGATAATGCCCTGAACGGCCAGCCACCGCCAAATGCGCTGGTCAACATGATATCGTACGTTGAAAGAAGATGCGAGAAGGGGTATCGTCCAGGAAAACAGCCAAAAGATCAGGTAGCAGACGCCGATGCGCGGGTGGCCTGCCTTGAAGTACTCGAGTCTAGGGACCAAGAACTGCATGGGGTACAGTTCGAGGAAGATGGCTTCGGATCGTTGGTGGTATTGCTCCGAGGCCATGGAGATGAAGGGGATGACGCGCTGCAGTGCAATTTGCACCTGCAGCAGCCATAGGAAGACGAGGGCGCCGAGCAGTGTCGGCAGGTATTCGAAGACGAAGTAACGGTTGTCGCCGAAGGCTTTGTAGTCGCACAGCCCGTAGCCGCCGTTGCGGTTCGAGTATACGGCGGCGAAGATGAGGGCGGCGAGCATGAGCAGGCAGAGGAAGATGAAGAGCCCCAGCCAAAGCGGCCGTAGGATGCCCGGGAGGAAATGCAGAGGCGCATGGGGCACTGACGCCTGCACGAAGACATCTCTCTGCGCTTGCTGTTGGGGTTGTTGGTCGGCACGGGATGCGCCGTGGTAGTGCTCTGGTACCGTGGATGCGCCGCTGGGTGGGTGCGTGTGCGTGTGCGTTGGCTTCTGCGGCATGTATTGCGATAGCCTCTGCTGCGTATGCTCCTCCTGCGCCATGTAGCCCAGGCTTTCGTCTGATAGTATGCGCTCCACCGGGTAGTCCTCTTGGACGGCCTCGCCGGCCAGCGGGTACATGCGGCTGCCTCTGACCTCCTCGTCGCGGGTGAGCTGGTCGATGGCGAAGCGGATATACGGCGTGTTGTCCATGCCGGGCGTGGTGGCGAGCGATGCCGAGTCCATGTCGGACCTGGCCTGGGACAGTTTGCCCGTGTCGGGCCTCTCCTCGGCGATGGTGGAGACGGTGGGGGACTGGGGGGGCGCGCGGTCGGCAGCGTGCGCGTATTGCTGCCTGGGGACGCCGATGCCCTTGAGAGATGCTACCGGTGCGTCGTCGTGGTGCAAATGCTCATGGCTCTCGGCGGGCGTGCGAAACTGCGAGGGCGGTGTGTGGAAGCGAGCCCGTGGGGCATCACTGTCGCTCGACGCGTTCTCCGACAGGCTGTAGTAGCCCTCCGAGGCGGCTTGCGAGGCGGCGATGCTCTGCTGCGAGTCCGAATGCGACAGGCGTGGGCGACTGACTGCGGCAACCGTTAGTCGTGGGCAAGGCGAATGGCTTCTGCGGTCTTGGGTCGGGTGCGGGACGAACCGTTTGTGTGCTTGAGCTGGAAGGAGTCCACGCTCATGTCGCTCGTCCGAGGCGCTGAACGGCAGTCGGTATGCAGGATGCTGGCATAATGGCGGCGCTGGCGGGCTGCCCCGTGGGTTTTGTACGCGCCATGGATGTCGTCGTGGTCGATGCTGCACGAGGCTGGGCCGAGGAGGCTGGCATCCCCAACCACAGGGGTTGCCTCGTTACAGAGGACCCATTGGCGCGACGGCAAAGTCGGCCAAGCCTCATTGGACGCTGCGCGCGCATTTCACGGAAAAGGGAAAACATGCCACAATCACAGTCTGTGCCTCAAGGTAGCCCTTCATGTCGCCGGTCGCATGTCGCATGTCGCATGTCGCCTCGCCTGAGCTCGGGCCACCAGGGTCTCAACACCGTTCGGATGGCTTTCACTTCCCCATCACACCCGTCTTTTCCTTGTTCTCAGTAAAAGAGATGCATGGCTGTGTCTAAGGGATCGATCCATTGCATGATCATCAAGCGAAAAGGCCACCGAGTTTCGCGCCCAGCTGGTCTCTCTTCTTTAGAACATCTCCGCATCCTTGCTTTCGTTTCCCACAGTCCGATGCTTAAGCAGCGACTTCAGTCCCTTTGTCCTCGACGGCAATCCTTGGGCCCGCTTGGCCCGCTTGGCCCGCTCCTCCCTCCTCCTTCGCCACCCGCGGCCCCTTGCGTACCATATTCCCTTCCCCACACGGCACGAACCCGTGATGCATATACACGGCTCGAGCCGTCGCCATACTCTCCAGATACTATTTCAAGTCAGCATAGTTCCCACCTCAGCTACCGCACACTGACCATTGGGGTACTCGGACTCTCCTTGTCCGCCTGTTCAGTCGCCCATTCCAGCAACCTACTCCCAACACCCCTTCCCTGCCACTCCGGGAGAACTACCATAGGCGCCAGATACCAATGCTTCTCTCCCTCCAACACACTTTTTCTCAGTTCATCATTAGCCTCAAGTCGGACCTCCCACTCGGCTAGATTCGCACCCTCCCACAGCTCCGCGAACTCGGCCTCAGTCCAGCCCATCTTCGCTTTCCAGCCGTAGTAGGTGGGTGCCGAATATCGCCATACGTTGTGTAGCGGCGATTCCGGGCCGGCCCAGCCAGCCATGCCCATCACCTTTCGTGTCGGGACGTGGACCGCTTTGATGAAGTGCATGTGCGGCTCTTCAAAGGCTGGTTTGATGCGCGTAGTTAGGCGTCTGGCGCGAGTGCTTTGGTCTGGTGCGCGGATGCCGGCAAGCTCCATTGTCTCCCACCACGTCTTGGGGAAGCACGTGTACATGCATTGCACCTAAGGGGGCTTAGATTCTTGAAATGATGGAAGAAGGTTTGGATGGAGAGAAGGGCTTGCATACCAGAGTTTCGGCGTCACTCGCATCGCACCGCTCGATGGCGATATCGTCGTTTTTGAGCCTTCTGGAAGGCTCCGTGGGCATGGTCTGCCACCCGTGGATGTTGTCTGCTTTGATGAATTCCGCTTTGGGCTTTGATGTTGCCATATTGTCTTTTCCCTATTGAACTATGTCTTCCACCCACCAAGTCGGATCTTCTTGCTAGCTTTGACACAGACTCAGAAGCATTGAGGAAGGGATGCTTAAATATATTGTTTGTGAATCGTAGTTGAAGGAGTGTAGCGCTACCCCGCATGCCGCGGGTGTTGCTCTCTAAATTCGTACGAGACAGCTCCTTTGAGCCTGACAAGGCAGCATTTTGAGTATACCGTACCGTACGCGTGCATTTCCGCGCGGCCTTCCGATTCCGACTCTGCACATTGTTCTTGATGGCGTCAGTGCATTTCGCGGCCTATCGCAAGGCAATCAAAAAGTGTTCAAAGAAAGCTTCCGAATCATTCCGACCTAGGGATTCCGATTCCGACCCATCGGCAGCTTAAGGCATTCGGCCTTTTCGAGTATCGCTGTCACCGTCGGAATAACTCAAATCTACTCCTACATACCACCCGAAGCCTGGAACAAGCAGTCAACTTGAACGGCGTCCGTCGAACGATCAACCACCGCATAGTCTTGCCGCCACGTTGCCTATGAGCCATAATGAGTGATATTCGGCTTAGAACCGAATCGAGCTAGCGCGAATTGAGATGTTACACTAGTGTAGGATGGGGAAAACTTGCAGGCTCGACAGAATCTCAAAAAAAAAAACCCCTTTTTAAGAGAAAAAAAGAGTGTCTCCTAGACGGCTGCGGGAAATAGGCGAATGATCGTCACATATCCATTGGTTCTAGCGTCAGCTATGTGCTACCACGTGTGACCCTAGGAAGCTTATCGAGTGTCTCAGATGCGACGTCAGATTCTTAAGCGAACGTAACTGAAAGGATGAAAGTTGAGGTTTTCTATTCTCTTTTCACATTCCACTATTGGTCTCTCAAGCTGCGCCTCTTCATCGATAAACACCACAACCACCCTCGACTCCAACTCGCGCCTCCTACCGCAGATATGATCATCTTACGCAACTACGCCCTGGCGCTGGAGGGCATCATCCAATTTCTGTCCATTTGCATAGGAAGGCGGGCTTTTGCTGGCAGGTCATGGCGATCTCATAGCATCTTTGTGCCTCATATCCTCCATCCCTTCTGCAAAGTCCTCCTCGCCATACCCCAAAGCACGACCAACCACGCACTTCCTAGTAGCAAACACGTACCACTCCACAACTGCACTCCCAAGAAGTCCGTGTTACCGTCCCTTTTCCGTATCAACGCACCCGCAATGGGCGACCCAATCAGACTCGCAATACTCGAAACAGCCCACGACATGCCTAGCCTCGTTCCCAGTCTCGAAAGATCCGGACAGATACTCGCGAATGCGGTGGCGGGTAAGGTGACGAGAGCTGCAGACAGGAAGCCTTGCATTGTCAGAATGAGGTGAAGAAAGGAACGGAATGAGGTGGAAAATTCAAGACATACCCCACATGATACTGAAAGCAATGAGACTTCCCTTAGACACAATACTTATCCAGCATAGCGCTAAAATACCACTGCCAAACGCGCAGAGCCCCCACGTCACAATGCTCCCAAGGTAATGCGCCATCACCCCGCTGGTAAGTCGGCCGAAGAAGCTGCCCGCCACGCTAGCAACAGCCATGTACAGCGCGAAGCTATCACTCGTTCCTAATTTCTCCTTAGCATATGTGGGAATGTAGAAGTAGGGCACGATATATCCAAGAAACGTCGTGAACGTGCTGCAGGTGAAGACGACGAAGAGGCGATCGCGGAAGGCTGTTGAGTCGAAGAGACGGCGTGCTTTACGAGGGCGATCGAGCATTGAGGAGCCAGCGAGGAGGGCGGGAAAGGATAGGAGCGCTGCGGCGAGGGCGACGAATCCCATGGCGCGGATCGCCCAAGGGAAACCGGCGGTTTGAGTGAGGTGGTCGAACATAAGGATATAAATGACACCACCTAGGAAGGATCAGCGTAATTACCTTTCATTCACTGGTCTCCAAAGTACCAACAGCGATTCCACTCATCACCACGCCCATAGCCAACGCCCTCTTCCTCTCGAACCACACCCCGACCAGCGCCAAACTCGGAATATACAGTAACCCAGCGCCTAGTCCCATACATAAGCCCTGTGCAAGCAAGACCTGCCAATACTTGGTGCATAGACTGAGCATCATGATACCAAGCACAACAAGGGAATTTCCGACGTAAAGCATGAGGCGGAAGTAGCCCAGGTCGAACAGCGGGCCGGCAAGTACGCCGACGAGGATGAGAAGCCAGGCTTGAATGGTGCCGATCCATGATATTGCCGATGGGGTCGAGGATGTGAGGAGGGTGGTTGCGTAATAAGTTTGGAAGGCGCCGTAGCTAAGAGTGAAGCCCCTAGGATTTGTTAGAGAACTGTGCCGGCAGGCGGCTGGACAAGGGCCGAGACCATATGTTGATGTATACCATGAATCCACCTGTAATTCGAAAAGTATTAGCGTGACTCCAGAAGCTCTATACGCGCAACTCTGCCTCGACCTCCAAGGAGTTCAATTTAGGAACCGCACGCACCAAAGACCTTCAACCAAGCGTACATGCCCCCATCGGGGGGCTTAGGAAGCCGAGAGCCAGCCAACGAACACGTCTCTTGATGTGACAATTCCACCTGAGGTGCTTCCTCATCTCCACTACCGTTCTCTTTGCCCAGCGTCGATGACGCATGATCCTTCCCTACATCGCGTTCAGCATTGCCACCCTCCAGCTCGTTCTTCTCTTCGAGATCCAATGATGTCTTCATTCGACCAAAAACCAACATTGAAAGGCCCAAAATAACAGGGTATGAAGACGAGTGTTAAAGTCCAAGACCGAGTTCGTAAATGTGGATGGAGGTCCTAGCGTGTCGCTAATCGAAAGGAGTTCTCGGGAAAATCTCGAGGGTCCGCGGAGTACATACACCGGGAATAAGGATAAAGTATGGATTGAAGTTTGCTCGTACACTCCTCTGTACGTCGAGTAGTCCGACGTCAAAGCCCCAGATTATGTGTTATGGGAGGAGTTAATAGCAAAGGTGGATAGACCAACGTTGGGAGCAGAGATGATATGCGCATCAATTAAATCCCTCGACTTCTTAGTGCTTCAACGGACACTACGCGTGCGGGAAACGGGAAAACCCACGAAGATTGCTAAGCCAAGCCAAGGCTATTCGTCGATGGGTGGGCGCGCTGCGGGGTTGTTTATCCTGACGCTAGGGTGGAAGAGGAAATTTCGATCGTCTTTGACAGGCCTCTATGATGAGAAAGGCTTAGGAGAGAACGTCAATGAAGTTTTCGGAAACAGCAAAATGTTGCTGTTGGGTTTCCTGGCCTTTTAGAGCTGAAGCCATAGCGTGAATGATACCTGCAGAGCAAAATATCGTGATAGGTTAGGATGACAAGATCGGAGTTAACTGCATGGCTCCAGCTATGGCAGGCAAGTGCTCATATTGGTGAGCATGGGCATAAGTCTAATGTCCGCACGCTAATCGATACTGAATACGAACAGCGACGTTCGCTCATGCAAGTGCTTTGAAGGATGGTGTTCAGCAATCAGTGAGACAATGTCCGGAGAGTGGGCGTCGAGAAGCTCCTCGCTGTTTAATTGTCGGTGCTCACGTTGAGAACCGATAGTGAAGGCATTGGTCTTTCTCCTAGCGCATTGAAGGCAAAAGGAGCAAGATTGCAGAATGGTCGTTCATTGCTCGATTGGAACACACTGAAAGTCAAGATTACTGCAGAAGCCTACGATTATCAGCCCGAGAGACCAAGATAAGGGTCGCTTTCACTGAGGACCTTACCCACTCCCACTTAAGCTTCGCCGTGTGAACTATGCGTAATCCAGGTAGGTAGTAAGTCGACGGTGCGGGTGCAGGCATTGCGCGTTACAAACGAGACAGAACCGGACCCGAATGCTCTCCTCGACCTCTTCGCTGTCAGGCACATGCGGTAGGTGTAGCAAGGGAGGTGAACGGTGTAATGACTCGGGCGCCGTTCAAGAGGGACTTATTGATATTAAAGTGAGCGCGGCGACGATATGTGTAGGACATTCAATTTTATTTATCCTGATTGCAGCCAAGGCCGACCCAAGCCTACGGCGGTTCCAATCGATATCAGTCGCAGACGCGTTGCTCCGATGTATCTTGTCGGTTCGCCCCAACGCCTCAACGCCGTCCATGCCGAAAGAAGTGGACACTCCACGTGGGAAGAAGTCTCGCAAATACTCTGAAGTTCCTGAGACGTGCTCAGAACGACTCAAGCCTTCGCAAACTTGGCTTTCCTGGCCTCTGCCTTGGCCCGCTCGCTGTCGTTCATCCAGTTGGCACTGCCGTCTGTCTTAGACCTCTCTTCCTTCCTGCCGCCATCCCGGGGTCCGCGACCACGGCGTCCTCCAAATCTACCCCCGCTACGACGCTTGTTCCGACCACCATCTTCGTTGTCCTCGCGACCTCGCTTCCGACGTTCTGGCAGAGCTTCGTCCAACCCAAGGGGCGGGCCAGTCTCTCCGAACTTCTTGGCGCGCTCCAGCTTCTTGAGACCCTCATCCTCGTCGATGTTCATGCCGAATTTCTTAGCGCGAGCCTTGCGCTTCTCGATTTCCTCGTCGATGTTGGTTGCAGCCAGGCCCTTAGTGTAGCTCGGAGCAGGCTCCTTTGTCTCTTCGGCTGCGGCTGCGGCTGCGGCTGCGGCACCGCCCGCGGGCTCCTTAACGGATAGGTCGTCGGTGGTGGATGGGTCGATGTCGGCGACTTGGTTCGGGACGGCTTGCGGATTGGGCGGCTGGCCTGTGCCGCCGGCTTTGGCGACCAGGTCGGACTCGGGAATTGCAGCTTGCGCCTTCTCGGCGGCAGACGCAGCGGCCTTGGGATCGGCAGCCACCTCGTCGCCCTCATCGTCCCAGTCGATCTCGTCCTCTGGGTTGAGTTTGGAGGCAGCAGGCGCTGCTCCAGCCTTCTGCTCGTCGTCCTTGGTGAGACGCTCGACCAGATCTGCCTTCTTGCCGGTCGTCGGCAGACCGCGGTCCTTCAGAAGAGCCTGAAGCTCGGCATTCTTCAGATCCGCGTACTCGGGCATATTGCACGCAACTGGTCGAAGGCGGGTATTTCGGAGGCTCGTAGGGGCGCGACGCGCAGGAAAGGGGGATCGCAGCCGCTCGTCGTTGGGAGACCTAAGCCCACTCACTGTTTGCGGTCACTGTCAGTCGGCGGTTTCGCGACAAAGAAGGCGCAGTGGCAAGCCTGGGGATGTTGGGGTGTGGTGGAGGGGGGTGTGGTGTCGAGTAACAAACAATGCGTTGGGGAAGCAGCCGCGACCCATAGCGCCAAGACGCTAAGCCACTTTGTACGCCACTGCGGCTCAACACTTGATCTTCCCGGGGTGGGGAAATCATGCTTCATTGTTGGCTTTCAGCGACCTTTGCTCACCAGAGACGCGGCGCCCAGCTCGCTCACCCGCTGCAATACTGCCCTGCTATGCCGAGGACTTAGGTTGCAACGCACTCACAGACAGCATGTTGCACGTTGCCTGTCTCGCCTGCGCGATTGGTAGGTGGGGTCCCTGAATGATCCTGTGTCCGTTCCTTTACTCTCTCTCTCTCTCATCCTCTCGAGCAGCTCCCGGGGCACATGTTTTGTCTATGATCTCGTTCCAGAAGATAACGTCATGAGTAACCCCCCAGGACGAGATCCTGACTCCCCATCACGGCGTTGCCTGGCTACCGCTCTTCAGGCAATTTCTAAACATGTGACTCCCTCATCCGACTTGTTATCACAACACCTAGACCCAGGATGCTAGGCGCCGGTGCTTTTCGTCACTCCATGCACGACAGTCCATAAAGAGCCGATACCCCGGATTGTCAACCCTACCGATCCTGCACACTACGGATGGTGACGGCTTAGATCTGGCTGGATTCTGCAAGTCGGCGGCATCCTCATATGCCATCACAAGATTCCAATTCTTCAACAACATTCGTACGAATGTGTGGCGTCGAATCGTCTGTATTGCAAGCACAAACACCACACCACCACACCACCACCTTGCAGCACGGAAAACCACTCGCGGACTCGGCCATGCAAGCTTGCGAGACTGGAGAGTATTGCCATACTTACGGGCACACCATCTTCTTTTGAGCTCAACCCAGAAATCCTCCGCTAATGTACAAGACCTAGTTTGGTCAGATGCATGCTCATCACCCTGTGGAGCAAACGGTAACGTTGCTATGCCTCGACGCGTTCAAGATCCAACGCGAAAATGTCTCACAGGGTGCACAAACAACCATGGACTTCGAGGCGCGCCCCCTGCATGGAGCCGCAGCGAGTGATCACGGTAAATGCCATCCTTCATCACTCATTGGAAGCAGGATAGATGAATCGTTACCACCTATAGTATAGTCTCATCACATGACTGAATACTCATGCGACCAGGGCTCAGGATAGCACACATTTCTAGACGAATGATGGTGCAGAGCAGGGAGTCAGCGGGAGAAGTGGCTTGAGGGCAACCCGGGTCCTGGAAACAAGCCTGAGAGAAGCCATCCTTCCCCCCGAGGACCGGCTGAACAGTGTTGAACGTGCAAAGACGGGTCAGACTCGAGCACCGACGCCGCCGCTTTCGTGGTCGCGTTCGAGCGTGCAGAATTACTGCATCGAAGAAAACGCTCGCCCTTATGCGTTGGCCGTTACCCAGCTGTGGCGAGGTCGATCAGGTGCTCACAGCCTCACGCTAACTTGATTTTGCGCACTGTGCCACACTCTCAGCTGGAGGCCACGGCCTTTCCGGATCGACGGCCTGGCATCTTGCGACCGAGATCAAGCAACCGTTGACGAATCCTCCATGGCGTCGACCTCACGCTGGTCACGAGAATAGCAACGTACGATCGGACATACGAAGCATTGGGCGGGCAATGCAGAAAACGCGCATCGCAGCCATATGACTCCTCAGAATGGGATTCATCTGCCGCTCTCCCATTGCGCGTCCTGATTGCACCGCTGACTCCGCCGGACACTTTGCTCGGTCTCAGACAGACTGCTGAAGGCCTCCCAGCCAACACTTATTTTCCCTTTACGGAGGCCTGCATACGGTCTGCGTCGGCTCTCCTTTGGCTCAGGCTACTCAGGCACCTTGTAAAGAAGCCATCTGGCTTCGGACAGCGTGATCAAAATGGGGCCATGAGCTGAAAGCAGAAACTGGCGGCTTCTTGGGGGCATCTTGCTGCTGAAGACGGACCTGTTGCGTGCTAGAGCCTCGCCAAAACTCTTACATCAGCTGCGATGCGAAACAGCCTTCGCCATGCACTGAAGACATGCTCAGGTGTCGTGATGCGGCCCGGGTCCATGTCTGCGATCGCCGCAGAGGCATTGTTTTGTGGGCAGCGACGAAAAGCTAGCGAGAAAGCGCCAGCCAACCAACACGGTGGAGCTTCCAGCCTCGCCTAGTCATGCCCTGGGGCATCCCGCCTGAGCGCCTCCGTGGCAGACGGGAGCTTTCCTCGTCAGGGATGTTTGCGAATGAATGCCCTCCACTCCATCCTAAGCGCCCTACTGGTCGTCGCCCTCTCTGCCTCGTCCTCGAAGCTCCCACCCGTCTCTCCAGGCGCAAGCGCCGTTGCTCGACGGCATTGCTTCGGCCGGGTCAGCCCAGCTACCCCTAGCAGGCAGAGAAAAACGGCGCAGTCATGGTTTCTACTACTGTACTTCTGCCGGTCTCGTCTGGAGTGTGTTGGGTCGTCGCGGTATACATATCAGACCTTTCCCCGCTCGTCTCACGCAAGAGTCAGCAATCCGATCGCGCTCGGCCCACCACTCAAAGACCCAGCCTATTGCCCTTCAAGCATTGTCCTTGCGCAAGGATTCCAGAGAAGCCCTGCAAATTCGACTGGACTGGCCGTTGCCTTCAACGGGAGCCCGCGGACCATCCCCACTGAGGCAACTGAGACTTCCCCACGCGCACAGAGGACGCTTCTTAGGCCATTCGGGACGCGTGGGCTCTGTGGAGCTATATCAACCCTTCGTCTTCCCCATTTTCTCAGGGTCCGCCTCATCGTCGATTTCGAGACGGTATCCTTGTTGGGGAGGCAGCACGAGCAAGGTACTGCGCCACAGCCCTGGAGCCAGACGGGCATTGCCGACCGCCACGACAATCTTCGCGCCCGCCGATTGGGTCGTGTCGTGTGGCGTTACACGTCCAACATACTTGCACTCACCGCGTTTCTGCAAGTGCTTTTGAAGAATTGGGTGTCGTTTTGCCTGTTCTTTTATATGGCGAGACTCCCATTCGCATGTACCTGGACTAGAGTAATATTTGCCACCCCCAGTCTCCCAGTCTCTTGGACATCCGCTGTCTACGAGGCATTCCCGCGACGCCCATCCGGAGCTGAGTTCTGCTGACGACACACACTTTTCACTACGAGCTATCCTTGACCCAGTCTCTTTGGCGCTGACAGCCCAAGTTTCACATGAGGATACCTATGCCTTCATGAGTTACTCGGCGCACGCAAGCTTCCGTTGCACAGCACTCGGTCCGCCATCATCCGTCATACGTAGTCGGGTCGCACCGCTGTACCCGAGATGGCGTCTTATAAGTCACATACCATCCCTCAAAGGAGGGTGGAGGAGCAGCCGCTGTACCCACAGCGCACATCGAGTACGCGGTTACCCCAAAGATCAGTCGCCCCTGCTGCGACCTCCCAATTGCCTACCATCACCCAAACCAAGTTGCAAAAGAGGAAACCTTTGAGAGATGAGCAGGCTGCTGTGGGTAGAGGGACCACAAGCAACAAAGCGCCGGTTTCGAGACCGTCTCTAGGCCTCCGGTCACGCCAAGCTAGTACTACCTCTGCCATACCTGCTATTCAATCGACCACGACCGCGCCGAAACCAGGAACACAAACCTCCTCGTCACGCCTTCCGAAACTAGAAGTACCCAGAAGTACCCGCACTCCCTCCCTTGTATCAGGCTCCTCCGCTTCGACCGTCGACAGTCCGAGATCAAATGTGCTGAGGAGAAAACAGTCCAGCGTTGGTACTGCAAGCGGGAGAAAGGATTTGAGGACAAGAGAAGGATCGATGTCGTCTCAGGAAGAGAAGCTCGTTTTGAAGGACATTCCTGGGGCATACATGGATCCTTTCTCCGAAACTGTGTTGGGGATTTCGCTGCCTCCATCAACAACCGTGCTCGCTCGTTCTGACTCCGACCTAGGCATGCATGAGATTGCGCACTACGACTATAACATTGGACCTACCGATATACTACCACCTCCAGCCCCACATTATGCACTCTCAACGACGCCATCTACACGCTATTCAGAGTCGCCCGGCCCTTTCAGCGTGTCGTCAACTCCTACGTCCATGTCCTCTTACTCTCCAGCGGCGCCTGTATCGACGAAGTCTTCTATCCGGATTCGACAAGCTAGTCCACTGCAAAGCCGACCACCGATTACGAGGCATAGAACTCCCGAAGAACCCGGGCTCCCCTCGGTTCGTGAATCGTCGACGTCATCTTCTTCAGCATCTACAATTCTCGCGGAAGGAGCGAAGATGAAGGAAAGGCAGTCGCCAAATCGACTACCGGCACCTCCTCCAAGCCCACCTCCGCAACCCGAAACAACCCGATCACCGTTGCAAGACGCTCAAGCAAGAGACCCTAGAAAGGGAACCGACATTACGCGCAGCAAGACCCAGCTTGTGGAGAGGAAGCTACGAACACAGGCCCCTCCTGAGCTGGCTCACCTGGCTGATCAGCCAGTCAAACTCACTAAAGATCCACGACGACCATTGAGACCTAGTAGAGAGGGTACCTCTGAGATAGCTGGACTTCGGGAACCGTCACCGGTCATCCAAAGCAACATGTCGATCTTTCCCTCAACACATAAGCGAACACCCTCCTCAGATTCAACTACTGCAAATGCAATGAGCAGCAGGCCAAGGTTTGGCTTAACGACAAGACAATCATCCCGCAACCCATCTCCAAACCCAAGTCTCGCTTCAGGCTTCGCCACCACATCACGACTCCCCACTCGTGGGGCTACACCCGACATGCAATTGGAAATTGAGAAGCAGCGCGCTCAGACTCTTCCCAGCCCGGCTCCGGCTCCTAGTCCAAGCAAAACGTCCCGTTTTGGCTTCTTCACCCGCCGTACAAAGACAGAACCTGCCCCTGTCATTGCAAAGCCTGACAAGAAAACACAACGTCGAGGTCCTGCAGCTGGGACAGGCCACGAAGGATATGGTCGATATGCACTCCGAGGGCGCAGTGGCAGTACAGCTAGTGCGACGAGTGTCGGACGTTCCGGTAGTGCAGCGACGACAACCGACAGCTTGGAACGCACACCGTCCACCCGCAAAAGTAGCATGACCAGCACGACAAGTACTGATGTGGACGATTATTTCCTCGAACGATTGGCACCGGTCGTCATCCGAGGGACTGGAAGTAGCACCGAGCTTTCAAGGAGTCCAGGGCCATTGGAGAGCACCAGTAGTCTTAATGTTGCCACTCCATTCGGAGCAGATCTGAAAAAGACAAACAGCAACGGCATTGAGAGCAACCGGCCAACGCTATTGCCGTCCGCTATGTCTGATCCGGTCCGCGCGCTTTCTCCCCAAAAGAAAACACCGCTGGGTTCTAGGAGACCATCTGATAGTGAGGAGGATATGAAGAGATCCTTCATCCCATCTCTCTCGGCGCGGCGTGCGTCGAGAACTTCTAAGATTGTGGATGTGCCTGCCCTTATGAAGAAGACAGCTCCCGTAAGCAGCTCAACAACCAAGACGCGGAAGGCATCGATCAGCGGCTATACCTCAGAAGGTAAAGAAGGAGGTTGGCTCAAGTCATCGAAGAAGGATAAGAGTGAGAAGGATGCATCGAAACCTCCAAGGAAGTGGAACTTCTTTCAACGCGCCCACGCCGCTCCCCGTGTCGCCTCACCTGCCACAGAGGTGAAGACCGATTCCCCATCCAGACCGCCACCTTCACGATCGGTGGCTCATTATGCTTTGGGGGATTCACAATCCGGGATCAACTTGGACGATATCGAGAAGTTGATGCAAGAAGCCGACAGCGCGGCAGAAGACTCGTCGCCGCCAGAGGAAAGCGCACGAGATACTCTTTTTGATCAGGAGCCTGTGAGGCCCGCGCGTCTGCAGTCCATGTTGCTGCCACCGAAACCTGTTCTTCCCCCCGATGCTGCTCCTCCAGCTCGCTCTGCTTCACCCCTGGTGTATCTGCGCGTCGAAAAGCAGTCTCCATCTGCGCAACGAAAACTCTCCATCGACACGCTGGCGCCTCCTACCACGCAGCTCCAGTCTCGTATATCTCAGGCTGATCTGACACCAGTCACTGACTTGTCTCCTTGCTCTTCGCCAATTGCTCCCCTCTCACCTAACGAACTAGCCATTCAGCCAACTGAGGCCCCTCTAGCAGTGTTTCAAGTGCATGAGCTATCGCCCCCTGGACCGCCTCCAACAGATCCGCCTCCAAAACCGAGTCGACTCGCCCAAGTGGGCCGCATTCCTCAGGTTGTCTCCAGCCGCAACCAACTGCCACATCGTCCTCCTTCCCGGTCCTTCTCACGGCCCTTTGTAGCGGGCCAACCACGCTCACATGTTCCAATCCGAACCTCTTTCGATTCTATCGGTTCCTTAACCGCTTCCGCTGGGCCCGTTGAGCCATACCCTGTTCTGCAGGGCCTTAATGCTTTATCCCACAGCTCGGCCATTGCAACCATGAGCCCAGGTGCCGAGGAATCCAATCGCCAAAGCGAATTTTTCAAGTTCCCCCCTCGCAAGGATTCCGAGGTATCATACTCAAGCAGTTCTGGTATCTGGAGCTTCCCACCTACCACAGGGACCGCTGTCGTGCCCTTGCCCGGAGCACCGCAGTCCGAAGACGAAGTCTGGAACGAGTACGATGACTTAATAGACGAAGTACTTTCCCCAGTCGGCACGCAAAACACTTGGAAGGCAGACAAGGACACATTACGTAGGCCATCGCTCGAACCGGCCCCACTCAAAGCGAAGGTCTCGCGTACCTCTGCCCAGTCCAATGGGTCTGCTAATGGCACGTCCAATCCCTCTCTTCACCTGCGACGGTCCCGACTGCTGGCGGTTCTTCATTCTCAGTCTCCTACATCCGAAGTCTCTTTGTCCGAATTTCTCCAAGACTACGGTGAGAGGAATATCAGCGTCATCGATCCGGTAACAGGGCGTCTCAGTCTACCGGCTAGCCCTCGGATGTCTATTGGTTCCGGTCCTCGAACTAGACCTGGCTCGACTCGCTCCAGTCTACCAGCCTCTCTCTCGCTCAGTGCTCGACAGTCGAAAGCCACTTTGGCCTCGGGCTCCGAGAAAGATCGTGAAAGTGCTGGTGCGAACAAGTATAGGGATTCTCGACTCATGGAGATTGCTGAGACACAAGCCGATGGACTCGTGTCGATGGCCAACCTTCGCTTTGGCGCTTTGATGACGAGCAAGTGGTTGAGCTTTGGCCGCGTCCTCTTCAGTCCTGTGCACTTCGAACTTAAGGATCCAAAAGAGGACCGTATCCTGGTCGTCGATGGTCTCGGCAAGGACTGGTCGTATTACTGTGCACTCACCTATCCCGAAGCTACAATCTACAACCTCGGGTCTGGACCATCATCGACACTGTCGCATGGCTCCAACGTCTCCGAACCTTGGTCAACGTTGACGAACCATCGCCACATTGCCCACCCATCATTGGACTCAGCATTCCCGTTCCCCAAGGGTTTCTTTGCATGCGTCGTACTACGCTTCCCAACTGCCATGTCATCCTCAGCACACCGCTCTATTCTTTCCGAGTGCAAGCGAGTACTCCGACCTGGCGGCTTTCTCGAACTCAGCGTCCTTGACCTAGATCTTGTCAACATGGGAAACCGTGCCCGTCGTGCCGTCCGAGGTTTGAAGGTCAAGATGCAGGTCGCAGATGAGAGTGTTTCCCTTCGCAACATCAGCGATGAGATCATGGGTCTCATTGGCAGAAAGGGTTTCACGGAATGCAATCGCTGCTTCGTGGGCGTGCCCGTCGCAGGCAGCTTACCAAAGCCAGACGAAGCCGAAATAAATGGCAACAAGAAGAAGGGGAGCACCGCCGGTTCGACTGGCAAGGTCAATGGTGTCCCTGGCCAAGCCCGCAAACAGCCAAAGCCTGAGGTCTCATTCTCCGACTTGCTTAGCACACAACCTTCCGATTCCACCGATGACAGGATCACCGACATGGTGGCTCGCGTCGGTCGGTGGTGGTACTCTCGCTGTTACGAGTCGCTAGTACTCCCTGGAGCCGACGTACCTGATGCACCGAGTGCCAACAATCTACTCGACAGCAGCATCTGGCGCGACGAAAGCCTTATCAACGAATGCGAAAAGCGAGGCACCAGCTTCAGGCTCTTGATTGGGTACGCACAAAAGCCTGAAGTGGGAGTTAGACGTACAGTCAGCGTCTGATGCTTCTCAACTACTTCAATTCTTGGGAGCTGCGCTCTTTGCAGTCCTGGAGACATCTTCCACACTCTTAACCCCCTTTAATAGCCGCACCGTCTCACTCTAGCATACATTTTCAGGGTTCTGATATTGTTCCTGCGTTCAAGCGTTTTATACCCTCTCTGGTCTTCACTCTCGTTCTTTCTCTGCATAGCGATGGCGGTTGTATGCATCGGCACAAACAATCGTACTACACAGACTGGTGCAAGCCACATATATCTGCATTCGGGGTCTATATAGTTCGCCTTGTTAGAACATTCTGGTAATGGTCAACTCAAAGGATATACTGTGGTGGTTTGTTCTTGTCGGTAATGCCCAGGGAGATTCAATGATGGAATGTAGATATGAGCTGATGGTTTACGATAGATAAGGAACAAGGCTGAATGAAGATATAACCACAGCTTCAGTGCTTCCTTTCACGTTCGTGTGATTATTCTATGTTGTATTGTGCCTTATTTGGTGACCACTCCCGGCTGTCTGGTTTGATAGGTTATCGCAAACCACAGAGAACCACGACTGTGGTCAGAGGCGGTAGGAGTTTTATGCGACCGCACTCTTTCTCATATTCTCATCAGCGCTTTATATTTTCATGTTTCATGCAACCGTTATACCTTCGTCAGCTTTGTTCCACAAGGACGCGGCCTCGCTTTCGAGCGATGACCATAAACCTCTCCATAATGGCACCGGCTCTTTCTCCTACCTTTCGCCGCTCGTCAGTTCGAACGCCCTGAGATATCCCTGATACCATGCAAATGCAGTTGTTTTCCATGCCAATGAGGGCGCCGCCCAAGCCTCTGTCCATCCTTGCGCCCCCGAATGCAAGGCCGTTACGTCGTGCTAATGTACAAATAGGTTACAAAAAGACAGAAGGCGTCTGCGTTCGGCTGGCGGCTCGAATTCGAATAGTTGCAATGATTGAGTATGGTATTACTCAATCCGGTATATGCGCCAGCTCCAACTCTTTCATTCCTGCGCTATCTTCGCTCCATCGACCTATCGGAGTCCGAGGGCGCATTCTTCTTGCTATCTCCAGCATCTCCTCGAAATCTGCTGGTTGAGCGGGCTCGGAGACGATCTCAGTTGTCGTCACCAGCCTGATGTCTCTGTTGCCGACGCCACATAGGTCTGCCGAGCTCTCGTTCTTTGCCGCTTCGATTTTACAGGCGCCGCCAAATCTCTTTTCTGACTCTGTCCAGAACGCGGAGAATGTGTCCAAGCCGTTGTCATCCGGCGGTGGTTCGTCTGAGAAGACCATGATTCGGCGCGTAACAGTGTACAGGAGGACATCGAGCCAGCCATTTGATGTGATCATGGCACCGGCTAGGCATAGTCGGGACAGCGATGGCGGGTGGCCTCCCATCGCCGCCATTCGGGCAGAGGCCAATGGGAGCGTGCAGATGACATAGACGATTGGGTAGACCACCATCAGATTAGCGATTGCCCTCACGCGCTTGCTCTCCTGTGTGGTATAGTATCCGTTGCGGATGCGGTGTAAGAGAATGGTGTATATGAGCGCATATATGAGAACATTGCCGAATTCACTGTCTTAGTAAGTATCAGTTGATGAAGCTTCAGGAACATACTCACAAGATGAAGATCCAAACATAGTGGGTCCACAATCGAAGCTCCGGGAAGTCGTGGTGGATCCAGCACTACGCAACGGTTAACGACAAAGGAACGCAGCCCGTAACCAGAGGAAAGCTTACCCAGATGCCGGATCGAACGTACAAGTCATCTTGGTACATCATGATTCCGGTTGCTGAGATGAGATAAATGAAGACCCAAAGTGCGACTATGGTCTGGAAGAAGCACCTCTTCTTCAATCGAAAGTCGAAAATCACTGAAGCAAACGTATGTAATCCGATACAAAAGCAGAACGAGCCTGAAGCAAGATCTCCGGTGGATACGAGCCAGCCTTGAGCGAAGCATATCGGACTCTCGACAACCACGGAATCTTGACGAAGCCATTCGACGTTCAACAGAAACGCCAGTGACTGTTGTATGTCCGCCCACAGGAGATTGAAGATGAGGATGACGAATTGGTTGGTTCGTTTTGCTTTGATTTGCCATTTAATCAGCCGATAAGTGAGGAGTCCAAGTAGTGTGACCGAGCACACAAATGACAGGAAACCGAGGGCAACAACAGCGCGCAACCACGGGTGGATGAACTCTGGAATATGTGGGAGGGTTTGCGAGTCGCCGTCCAATGGTTTCTGCGAATGCATGGCGACTATTTGCAGAATGCGCGGTTGCGTGGAGAGTGGCGTCGGCGCGTCGTTACGCACCAAGAAGAGCTATCGTAGAGGGAGTAACCGCATCATATCTGTGTGCAGCAGACGAGACAGTGAAGAGTATCGACAATAGGGTAATGGGAGCAGACGTGACGAGTACATCAACAAGAGCGCATTTAGTACCGGAACCGACGGATCGCCGGGAGTGTTCTGGCAAAAGTAGGCCTTGGTACACCACTGGGGATGAGGTGATAAAGTAGTGCCCAGCGACAAGAGGAGGGGAACGGTGTACGCTGACTGTCATGGACTACCATGTACCCTGGGTCAGTCATCAGGCAAGCGACCCACTCGAGCAGCGCTAACCCTCCCCCGGAACTTAGGGTGGGCCGGATGCGCTCGTGGACCGTGCAACTCGTGGCATCAGGAACGGAGAACGTGCGGGTTTTGGCGTGTACGGGCCCTCGTGTTGTGTCAACCAAGAGGGCGCATCGCTCTCGGCTTGTCTTGACGGCGCTAGAAGAGCTTCGAACGGGACTGGAAGCGCGAGTCCGCACTGAAGAAAGCCACTTCAACGTTGGTCTGAGCGCCCAGCCTTTCGAGTGGGAGCGACTGCATCCCAAGCACATGGGATTGGAGGAAGAAAGACATCATACGATAGCGACCTTCAGGGAGCGTCGAATCAGAGGCCATGTCCACGCCCAGGCGCCAGGCCATCGTCCTATCTTGGTCACACATGTACGGCGTGGTCGCCTTACAAGCATACCGTGTGGCGCCTCCTTGGCCACACACGAGGTGCGGTCGGTTAAAGTGCTCTCAGTCTATGCCTTACGCCCAAGTGGGATGGTGTGCAGGTAGTTGAGGTTGAAGGAGCGAAGCCGGGTGAATGCAGTGAAGGTTTCGGCACTCCCTTTCATGGCCCTCGGATCGGAAAGCAGAGTTGAGCATTGAGTCGCGAAGGGACGTTCATTTACAGCTGAGATTGGATCTACGCTAGCTTTCCACCCTGGGCCCTCCTTGATCAGGACTCTGATCCTCCTCTCGGACCGCTCATCAAATATCTTTGATCACCATGGCAAGCGAGGGCCTTCATGTGGCACGAGTTCGGAGGGCCCTTGGCGACCCCAGCGTTCAGCTCAGCCAATGCGGGATACTGCAAGCCAATTTAGCTGCGCCTTGACGAAAGCCTTCATCATGTTACTCCGTACTTCGCACAGCTTTCAGTTGTTAGTTAGGCCTGCAAATCGTACTAGTAGAGTGTTCCACCAACATTGCAGGGTCCCAAGTCCGCGGGACTGTCTCTGCTCATCTATACTAGCATTGCCATATACCCCGAAAGGCTACTGTGCATCAACCGGGTACCGACTATAAACGACTCCCATGAGGGTGGAGGCGAGCAAGCACCCTGGAAAGGAGCAGCATGACTGATGGGAAATCGGTCAGAGCCTGGGTCTGTACGCTTGAGCATCAACGACGCAAGCTGGTAACGAATTCCCCCTGATAGAGATCTCGACAACGCCCTCTCGTCAATATGGAACGACGAAACAGCCACGTTCAGGATTTGACGTTCTAACCACCGGTTCTTTGGCGATCAGCCCTACTTAGCCACGGTTTGGCGCGACCCTCTTCTCCACACTTTGCACACGACTCAATCCAGCCGTTTCAGCAATCACTATGTCTGCGACAGGTGGCGCTCAATCATTGTAGAAGGCTTTATGATCGAGACCTTTGGTTGCTTTTTGGCAACGTTGTCGTTAGGGACGAGTTCGCGATGGAGCACTCCAACGCCTGGGCTATCGCCCGATGTCTAATCGGGAATCTTGGTCGGCGATGGTGGGTGCTTCTTTGCGAGATCAGCTTCGAACGCGGAGAGAGCTCCAAGTCAGCAATCCTATCCATTTTGTCGCGCTCGAATGCTCGGATTCGGTTCCTTCGAGACTCACCAGGCTAGCCTCGCATCATCAAAAGATGTGCCGTCAGCACCTGCTACGAAGCCAAGCCATCGACAAGCCCGTGTCGCGTCTCTCGAAAACCAACGCGCCATACGACGCCGACCATCCCGATAAGGAAGTCAGTCAAGGTGCAACCTGCCCTTCAGCTCGCGTGCCGGAAGCCCACAGCCGTACATCATCAGCGCATCACAGCTTGGAACTTTGTGCCACAAGCTTTTTCAACACCTCAAAAGCTGCGCTAAGTGCTTACTTTGGTTGCGAGTCCAATAGTCATGCGATTTCTACGCATCCACATGTTCGATCTGGCCTGCCCACAGCAAGTGAGACGGCCCATAGCGCCTCGCCATTCGGGAACCATCAGCAACATCCCTCTCCAATACCGTCTTACAACTCGAGCAAGCTTTCCAGCCCGGGGATTTTTGCGGCGACCAAGCATCGTATTGTTTTCCTCGATGAGACCATGGACCTTCAGCAACTCTAAATGGGACCCTAAACCCGGGCGGCAGCGCGCTGTGAGGCTGGAAACGAGCCGTACTCGCCTGTGCACCGCCTCACCCCGGCCAACCTACCGTATGTACCCACTGACACGATTCCTTCCAATATATGAGGCTGATGAACTCCGTGTATGGGTACCTTGCGAGACTCTGCAGATAGGCACTATTTCGAGAAGCTGGCTGTATCACTAGGAAAGTGTACCCGGCTGTCGTGCTCCCGCCTCCACAATGTCGACCCTACAATACCCCCGGCACACGTCGTATGTATGTAGCGGACCGGAACGACGCTTATGTCATGCAATACCTGGACGATGACTGCATGGCTACGGCCTATTCATGTGATTGAACGGTTAGCGCATTCGGTTCGTGGACTCAACAACAGCTATCTATCAGGCTGGGCGTTGTGTCAGATCTGACTGTCATGTTCGAGAGCCCTGGCCAGTGAGCCCGGATTACGCAGTGTTACGAGGAGCTCATCATCGGCGATGAAATGGCACATCCAGCGTCATCGCCCTGCTGTACGACAGTAAGCTACATCCTATGTGCGCGATCTTTTGACTCAAGTTGCATTGGAAGGAAGCCACGCCTCTACCTCTCCCCCCTGAATGAGATAAGAGAAAGGCTGGAGCATCATACCGGATGGAAGGCAGGACGTTGCTTGTATTCAACTGATTGAGCCAATTCAGTTGACAGAACTAAACAACAGAATATTGACGACGACTCACATGTAAGACCAAAGCTGGTTCATACGTGGTTCTGTCAAATTGCCATGGAGGGTTTAGCCAGCTGAGGATATTAGGAGGGTGGGTAGAAGCATCACCAAAAGCATGCTGTGAATGGAAGGTAACCCATATCAGTAAGTGACATTGTCGAAAAAAAGATCGAACCCTCAGAGTATTTACAGAGCGCTATGTTAGCACATCACCGGACCAGTTACCGAAATCGACCAGCGCCAGAAGGCATTATGCACGAATTTCAGAGTTACCATTTCTTCTACATGTTCAAGGTAGGTAGCCAACGCCGTATTGCTCCCAGGTATAACCAGCCGGAAGGTATCGGCGCTCCTGTCTATATGCCAGATGCAAACACGCCCAATCATCATACACAAACCATGCTATCCCCTGCCCCGAGGCGCTCGCCAGTTGCATATCAGATGTCACCAAATGAGGCCGCTCCAATCCTTTCCTTTTAGTCCCTCTTCTTCCCTCCGCCCAGACTCGTCATCTTTTCCGAAGACCTCACAAATACCGACTCGCTTCGCCCTCCCTGAATTCACTTTGCTGCCCTCTCGCACTTCCCCAATACTGCGTCCCCAACTGGCTATCCAGCGGCCCATCACCCGGGCCCTCTCCATACGTCTGCAAATGTCGAGTCTCCCTTGCACGATCACTCGTCTTCTCTTGACTACTCGCCAAGATGCGCTGCATTCCCTGAATATCAGCGATGACGGTATTAAATGCATCCGACACTCTATGCAGCACCACATTTCGATTCCACTCTGAACGATTGTTCCACACGGCATCCATGAGCGCAGCGTTGACTTGTTCGAGCTGTTCAAGGGAACACCCGGATGTTTCGCTGACTAGGTGTTCGTGTAGTTTCCTGAGCTGTTGCTGGTCGAGGATGAGTTTGGGCTTGTCGGCATCGGTGTTGAGAATATCATCGAGCGCAGCTGAATGTCGGGGCGGGGGCATGGAGTTAGGTTGTGATGAGTGTTGCGAGGAGTGTTGGCTCGACGGGTATTGCACTTCTAAGTGGGGAGAAACGTTAGCCCTGTTTAGGGACGGGGTATGACGGGGTCGGGTACGAGAACTTGACGAACCTTGGGTGTCTGGCAGCGGCTGCGAGCCGCTCTGAGGCAACATCTCTGCAAAGTCGGGGACGCCGGCTGGTGTTACGCCATTCGTGCTCTGGGTATTCTGTGTGTGGTTGGTGCCACCCGACGTGCGTGACTTGACGCCTGATGTAGTGGTTGAGGCGTCGTTGCGGTAGTCATTTGGATTCGAGTCGGGTTGCATGAATGTGCGGCCCGAAATCTGGGACTTTTGCGTCTGTGTGCCGACCCTACTAGAGGTCTGGAACTCGTGCTGCGTGCTCCTGTCGAGATCTTGGCTGTCTGTCATATGGGTGTCCTCATCTAGCTTCGACGGCACGGTGGAACCATTCTCCTGCCTATGGCTTGCTCCATTATTGCTTGTGCCATTCGTGAGCGGTGCGCTCTCTGCAGTTGGCTTAGCTGGTGTGACTGGGTCCATTGGGCCTGTGCCTGGTATACCAACACCAAGAGTGATGGGTCCGGAGCCTTCTGTGGTCGTGCCCATCGACTGTTGGGGAGGCACCTTGGCTACCACAGATGGGGCTTCGTTGCCGGCAGCGAGTTCCTTCTCCTGCTTTTCCTTGGCTTTGCGCTCCCTTTCAAGCTCACGGCGGTAGACAGCTTCGCACTCCAAGGCCAAACCCGGGTTGTTGGTAACGATAGTCTCCATATCGACTTCGACATTGGCTAGCATTTCGTTTGCCTTTAGTGTCCGCTCTGCATCGCCGAAGGTCCTGGAGTCCTTGGCCAAGGTTTTGATATCGAAGAGGAAGTCTTGGGGCCGCTTGTAATAGCCATTCGAGAGGCGCTTCTCAATGTTGCTCAAGTCCAAGTTGTAGTACTTGTTACCGCTGGGACGGTGCAGTAGAACGTCGACACCTTTGTTATCCTTTGAACGCGCCCACGGTCGGTCTTCCACGCCATGCGCTTCTTGTTGCTCCGCCGGAAGATCGCTTGCGAAGTAATTTGGATCGTCCTCTAAGAGAAGGTAGGCATACCACGACTCTTCGAGGATAGGCTTGAAGAACTTCCGATAAGTCCTCTTCAATTGGTCCATGACAGGTTGAATGAGAATTTTGAGTTTGTTCAACGTCATTCGATCCATCTTTTTGCGTTGCTTCTCGCGGGCTGCAACTTCACGTGGATCCAAGGGTTTCTCAATGACCGGCGCCTCTTCCAGCTCGGGAATCACTCTCTTTTTGCGATTGTCCGGATCGGGGAAGTCTTCTGGAGACATTCCGATGTAGCCTTTTATGCTCTTGAAGAACTCTTCCCTAGCGTCACGCTCAGGTATCGTTAGTTCGTATTGATTGTTCTTTGAGAAAGAGAATAGATCAGCCATCATCTGAGGGTCCGGGAGGTCCTTCTCGCTTTCCTGTTCCATGATACCAAGAAGCATGATAGGGTCGTTGGCGCCGATCGAACGTAGCAAAAGCTTGAACGTCCGGATTGCCGTGTGGGAAAGCGTTTGGTACCAGACGTCAACGTGTGGGATGTAGATGACGCTAGGCTTGTGACGACGGACTTCCGCGAAGAGCTGGGTAATGGCTGCTTCCGGCGTTCGTGTGGAGTCTTCAAGAATCGTAGGAAGGTCGAAGTTCTGTATATGGAGGCCCTGGACGTTGTTGAGAATAGCTGCACCTAGGTACTGCTGACCCATGCCTTGGATGCCACTGATGAGAAGTCGGGGTCGGAAGATCCTATGGTTTTGAAAGCTCCGCATGGTAGCTTCTCGCTCGAAACCTTTTTCGTCGTCCCGATCATCGAACATTGCTTCTTCCAAAGCAGTCAGTTTCTTCCGTCGAGGAATAAGCTCATCCATGCGCCGGAGAACGTCCGCGAGGGGCTTGCGAAGTAAGGGCTCAATGCTCTTCGCGAGTGGCGCTGAGGCTGTTGCGGCAGCGCGCTGCGAAGATGGCACAATCTTATTGACAGAGATCATGAAGTCCTTGGCAAGTACCTTGATGTTAGCTGGATCGATGAGCAACTTCTTCGGTGCCGTATAGATTTGAGGGTAGGTGCCTTGAATTGCGTTCAAGGCAGCTTCAGTACAAAGGGCTCGAAGATCAGCACCGCCATATCCGTTTGTCAATTCGGCAAGATGGTCCTTCATACTTGGCTTTAGTGGTGGGTCCCAGTTCTTGGTATGGATGTCGATGATGGCTCGTCGACCACTCAAATCGGGCAACGGGAAGTAGAACTCGCGGTCGAATCGGCCGGGTCGTCGCAATGCTGGATCTACGGAGTCGGGACGATTCGTAGCACCAATCACTACAACCTGACCGCGACCGTCCATGCCGTCCATTAGGGCTAGGAGCGTAGCGACGATGGAAGAATGAATCTGGTCCTGTTTGCTGGAGCGTACAGGCGCCAATCCATCGATCTCATCGAAGAAGATGATGCTCGGTTGGGTCTTGCGAGCTTCTTCGAAGAGCAGCCGAAGCTGTCGCTCAGCCTCACCAACCCACTTGCTGAGCGAATCGGCACCTTTTCGCATGTAGAAGGTAACTTTCTGGCCGTCGGAACTAACACTCGACGCCAGTGCTCGGGCAAGTAAAGTTTTACCGGTACCAGGAGGACCATGGAATAGAACGCCCCGCGGAGGGGTGACCTTGAACTGCTGGAAGACTTCGGGGTACCTCAGTGGGAGCATGACCATCTCCTTCAGCTTGTTGATATGATCGTCCAAGCCGCCGACACCGTCGAAAGTCACGTTGGGGTCCACACCCAGCGGATCTGCGTCTGCGAGGGCCTTCTTGTCTTTGACTCTGCCAAAGTTGGCTGGACCGCCACCAGCACTAGCATTCTGCTGCGCTTCGGCATTGGGGTTTTGTAGCCCGAAGCCGAAAGTAGGAGCGGTCGCAGTGGTTGGGGTCATGCCGATAGGCCCAGCGATTGAGTTCCGTGGAAGCCTTTGGATCTCGTCGTCGCTGCTGTCCGAATCAGCACCGCCCAAGGTGCCTGGTATGCCAGCCTCGAGGCCACCACCAAATGGCCCTTGATTGCTGAAGAGGCTGCGGTACGTAGCGCGCCCACCCTTCGATCTCGATTTCTCAGCAGGGGCTCCAGCATTAGCTTCATCATCATCGAAGAGGTTGTTCTGCTCCGGCCTAATAAGCCGGTAGTCCACAGTGGCGCGGGCACGGTTGCGGAGCTTGGGTGCAGCGTCGTAGGCGAGGTCGGTGTCTGGGACGCGTCTGGTAAGTCGACGCCGCTTGTTAGCCTGAAGCTCCTCTGCTTCTTCAGCCAACTCGTCGGCATCGATCATGGAGTCCTGGTCAGAGGAACCAGAGTGGCGCCTGCTCCGGTTACGCGTCTTTGCTCGGAGACGGGTAGACCTCCTGCCTGAGCCGGAGGCACTGTCTTCAGACGTTGATTGCCTGCCCTTTTGGTTGTCTTCCGACACCTCTTCGTCTTCTTCTTTCTCGTCATCGACACCGGGTTCGAAGTCGCTGCTTTCGTCCGCACCGCGCTTTCGTTTGGCCGATTTTCCTCGAGACTGCATAGGTTAGCTTAGGCTTATTGTTTTAAGGCAAATTACTTACCCTAAGATTTCTACCACCACGCGAGACAGGACCGTCCTCTTCCTCCTCTGATTCATCGGCAGGAGCATCATGCTGAGACTCTTGAATCACACCTTCCATAGCCTCGTCATCATCTTTGGCAAGCTGAGCCTCTTGCTCTGGCGAGCCCTCATGACTTGCTTCCACCTGCGTCTCGTTGTTCTGCGCTAATAGCGCATCAAGCGGACCTGGACTGTCGTCTCGAGCGTGCGCCGACGAACCCTCGTGAGAAGCTTCGACGATGATGCTAGTATCTGGAGCTTGGGGCCCTTTGGCCCCGCGAGTGGCGCGAGTGATAACAGGCTCCGGACTGCGCGTGCCCTGGCGTACAATGTTAACATGTTTGCCGGACTCGGACAACTCCACAATAGGACTCTCGACATCATGCGAGAGACGACTGCTTCGGCGCGCACCGGGAACATCGGGGGTCTTGCCACGAGCTACAGATTTGCTGCCCTGGCGAGTGCGGAGAGTCCTGCCTGACATGCTGGCTGATGGCAGCTTGAGCTTCACTATGAGGGAAGGTCGCTCGATGCTCTGCTTGGCCCTGTCCTTGTCCTTGGTGCGACGGGGCGGCGGGATTGCAAGTTCGTCTTCCAAGTCGGTGTCTTCGATCTCGTCTTCTTCACTCTCCTCGTATGTGATGGCCTTTTTGGTTGCACGACGCACGCTGCGGCCGGTGTTTGGGTTGATCTCGAGGTCCTCGGACGACGAGCGCTCGGTGAATGAGTCGTCTGATACGATCTCGTCGTCGTCTGCGTCGACGTCTGACCCGCCGTACCCACGGCGTGGCCTCTTGGGCGCCTTTCGCTTGCCCGAGGACGAAGCTCGCTGCTTTCGTCGTCTTGGAGGCGACGGCCGGTCTGCCGCGTCCCAGTCGAGGTCTTCTGGGTCGGACGCGTTGGGGTCGAACGCTTCAAGCTTCCTCTTCGACCGGCTAGACATGAGTTATGTCGTCGTGGCAATGCTGCGTGCTGGACTGTTGCGCGGTGAGTGACGCACTCTGGCAGAAGGTCGACCGGACAACGACTCACTGCGCGCACTACAGGGCTTCCGGCCTCAAAGACGGCATCCGCAGCAGGCAAAGTTGCCCCTGCGCCCGCGATCGTGATGGCTGCCTGTTGGGCGATGGCTGCTGGTCGTTGGCGCCCAGGCGCCGTAGTCGCGTTCGGCGAGGATGCAACAGGAGGGAGAGGATGGCGCGCGACCCGCCCTAGTATGGCGCACCCGGAACAACGGCGCACTGGAAGATGCAAAGTAGATGGAACCAAGAAAATGACCGGTATGGCGGACGCAGTGACTTGCTGGCGAGGTGGTGGGGGGGCGGATTGGGACGGGGGGTTTTGGTGTTGGGTGCATCGAAGTGCACGGGCCATGCCTCCTAAGTTTTGCTTTCTCCACACCGCATTCGAGCACCAGGGCATGCTTTCACCACCACAACCGCACAGCGCATCATTGCTCAACTTTTCTGCAATCGTTTCGCCAGTATGATGCCCGAAATCGCCGTCGCAGAGCCCAAATATCAATTTCGGACACTTTTCGGAAGTCTCTTGACCCTCACCGAGGGGCCTTTTGGGAGCGCAGAAAATGGGTAAACTGACAGTCTCTTGCTATGATCGACTGCAGGTACAACTTTAAGCTTTTAAGCCGCACCGATGTCATTGCTGTCATGGAACGTGTGGGGAACACGTGGTTTGGGTGCACGTGCCGACCCGCTTCCCGCGGTTGAGCATCCCACCGTTCTGGACGCTACCCCTCGATCCTTTTTCGCTGCTCTTGACGTCTTTCTTGACTCTTTCATATTTACACGCATTATACTGATGGTTCTTGTGACAGTCAATCATGCACAGTTGGAGGATGTCAGAAACGCAGCGGATGGTGCCGAGATTCGCGCACTGTCATCAATCATTCAGTCCTTATCCTTGACAGCGGTGCTCGGAGATTCCTCGTTGATCTGCCTTGTTTGTTCATCAACGGAGTGATCATCCCTAAGCTGATTGTGGGTTTGGATAAGTATGACTAAGCAAATCGTGGTGTTGCACTTCAGGCGAGCCAGGATCACCCAAAGAAGCACGAGCGTGCCGGAAGAAGCCGTGCCTGCTTCTACAGTCAGGCTCACGAGGGTAAAATGCCCGACAATGGCACCGTACCCACATATGATACTTTGGTGATACTTCTATGCATCTTAGCCGTTAAGCTAGGGTGCAGGGAGCTCAAGACTTCGCACGCCCTAAACCACATTTACGAAGCTGGGAGTCCCGTAATTCCTCAATGTCCTTTGCAATGAATTGATGTGAGAAATTATATAAACATGTCATCCTTCCCTAATGATATGTCACAAAAGCCTTTAGCCGTCTGCACGGTCTCTATGGCTGATAGGTATCAGCTCATATGATACAGCGTTTACATGCGCTACTCTCTACACTATCGTACAAATGCCATTCCATAAGTACTTGGGCTAGATTATGGCAATCGTAGCACTCTCCGTATTGAGCTTCGCCGAGATAGAGGATGATGGCGTGGATGGGTCGATGGAGCAGGGGGGTTCGGAATGGCGTCGGGCATCTTCGCACTTGTCGCAGGCTCAATCCTCGTCCAAAGTCCGGACTTCAATGATCTGGTCGATAGCTGCATTTGGTCAGTTCTAGTCCGTTGTGATGCAATGAAACCTTCACGTACCTTGACCGCCGTCCAGCAGATAGCCTGAGCAGTCCATCTTCCATTTGTCGCCGTTGACATTCAGCTTCGCAACGCCAAATTGCAGCACAGCAAACTTGAATCTCAGGAAGAACGAAGTCCACTTCTGCTCAATCCACCGCGCGGCAAGCTCCCAGCTCCGTCGCAGTATGAACATATCCCCCAGCCCCTCTGTGATCTTCTGGTGCCGGGCTCTCTCCGCTTCCTTGAGCTCTGCAACCAACGGTTCCGTCTTCTCTGAGATCGTAGCCTCGCTCAGCCCGGCTATAACGGTGCGATCTTTGAAGAAGGGAATGGTTCGTATCCTAAGTCGAAGTTGCAGTAATCCACCATACTTATTGGGTATAATCTCCAATGAAGATAACCTATTCACCGGCCGTGTGGTTATGTGGGTGCCAATGGCAACGAAGAATATCCCCACAACATAGTAGCAGTATGGGACGAACCCTGGAATATCCTTGGGCAAGGAGAGTGTGAAGTAGAAGCTGTATGTCCCGATGGCGGTGGCGGCGATTGCGAAGAAATAGGTCTTAAGTCCTGAGCGTATGGGTGACGGGGACTTGTAGAGGAGGACTGGCTGCCCGGTCTGTCTGACGTTTCGGAGTAATGTGTCTACGGGGGAGCGACCGGAGTGTCGGAGAGGGCGTGCGGCGGCAGAGGAGGCGAGTCTTGCGAATCGAGCTTTCAGTCGTGTGCATTGGCATCGCGCAGTGAATATGAATGTGCGGGGGAACGGTGAGAGGCGGAGTGAAGAGTTGATGGGCCTGCAGAAGCCTCTTGAGAAAGCGGCCATGCTGGGTATGGTCAGTGACGGGCATTGCGCATCCGTCAGACTAGCACTTGCCTGCTGAAAGAACTTGCCGAGAAAATCCCCACGAGCGATCTGAAGAAGATAGAAAATTCACTAAGCTGTCGTCGTCGTCGTCGTCGTCGCACCAGACAAGCTCCCACTTTTTTTCGGGCATGGTCCAAGCGCCTCCGGAAGACTATCGCTCAACAAGAAGTCCAGCTTCCCCAACGCTTCATTCCCCGACGTTCACACCCGCTCTCAGCACTACTCCTCTACTCCAATTGAGGTCCTATGGCTTCAATCACCACCGCATGTAGGTTATCGGCGCGCGCTGCTACCCAGCAGCTTCGAACCCATGGCGCTCGGAGAGGTAAGAGCTCCTGTACCTCGGGGAATGAGGCATCACTGACCAGATGGGTACAGCATTCCATAACGGGCCAGTATGCCTCGCTGCACAGAACTTCAATATGCCGGCACTTTCTCCGACAATGACCGAGGGAAATATCGCGAAATGGAGGCTGAAAGAAGGTACGGTTCACCCCAACACGCGAGCCTGGAGCAGCTCTGGTTGACAAGACCCAGGCGACTCTTTCGTGGCTGGAGATGTGCTGCTTGAGATCGAGACAGACAAGGCACAGATGGACGTCGAGGCACAAGATGATGGCGTTCTGGCCAAGATCATCGTACGTGCTTCTAGTTGAACGGCCAGCCACGACCTCTCTAACCTACCCGCAGCAAGGCGACGGTTCGAAGGCTATCCAAGTCGGAACAAGGATAGCTGTAACCGCCGAGCCAGGCGACGACGTCAATTCCCTTGAGATTCCCGCAGAGGGCAATGCCACGCCCAAGAAAGATGAGACACCTGCGAAGGAGGCCAAGCAAGAGTCCGCGCCTGGGCCTTCTGCCAAAGAGACACCCAAGGCCACTTCCGACGCTCCCAAGAAAGCCTCTGGCGGAAAAGCGCAGAAGCAGACATATCCTCTATACCCTTCTGTACAGCATCTGTTGGCGGAGAATGGGCTGCCAAAAGAGGAAGCGGACAAGATCCCTGCTACAGGTCCCAATGGCAGGCTGCTGAAAGGCGACGTCCTTGCTTACCTCGGAAAAATCGAAGGCTCGTATGCTGCGGAAGCTTCAGAACGGATAAAGAAGCTGTCGCATCTCGATCTATCCAACGTCAAACCTGCAGCACCCAAGGAAGCAGCCCCAAAGAAGCCTGTTGCGGTACCGGCGCCTGCTGCGGTAGCCGAGGAGGTTGATGTTGAAGTTGCGGTCCCCATCTCGCTCAAGGCTGTCATGGAATGCCAGAAGCGGGTGCAGGAGTCCATTGGCGTCTTCCTACCAGTATCTACCTTCGTTGCGCGGGCTGCCGAGCTAGCGAATGAGGATCTTCCACGATCGAAGACAGCAAAGCCTTCTGCGGATGAGCTCTTCAATGCTGTGCTTGGGTTGGACAAAGTTGCAGGAAAGAAGTACTCTCGCGGCGCTTTAATGCCGCAGGTGACAGCGCTTCCACCCACGATGCTGCCAATCGCACGGCCTTCGACCACTAAGAAGCCAGACGTGCTGGACTTCCTAACGGGCAAGAGACCTGTTGCGGCCACAAGGCAACTTGTCGGCGGAGCGGGGAAAGTCGTCGCGCCGTTGAATGTGTTCAGCGTTAGCGTACCTAAAGGGGACGAGCGGAGAGGGCGCGTCTTTCTCGAGCGCGTCAAGAGCGTGTTGGAGGTCGAGCCGGGACGCCTCGTCGTCTAGAGTGTGTTTGATCTTATCCTGTAGATTATGTACAGTTTGGCACTTTTAGACCGTCAAGGGTGGAGCTGTGCTTGGATTTTCGGCTCCTGCATCTATTATGATTCGACCATCTCTTGCACTTTTGTGCCGTTTCCATCTCCCCAACTGCGGTGCTTCGTCTTTCTCCTTTGGGCCATCTTGAGCGGCGTATCGGAGGCTCCCCACATCTTGCATCAGGGTCCATGCCGGAGTCGGACCGTCCTGGGCAATTGGTCAAGAGCTGAGGTGTTCCTCGACTATCGGGGCGAGCCGGAACGAAGATCAGATGATGGCTCCGGGTTGCCGAGTTGAGGCTGCCTCGTCCTTTTCGAAATGTACCACTGGTACCTATCGCGAAGGCTGACGTGAGTGGCAGCTGTATACTACGGTCCACCTAGAGTGACGCGGATGATGATTCCGGGGCGACAGCGGACCTGCTACCAAACTCACCCGCCACGGTGAAACGAGATGCACTGTAACGCGGCTGCACGATCTGCGCAGAGCCGCAGCATCACTGCCGGCCTCTGCAATACTTCCAATATCGAGCCGACGAAGAAACAAACAGTACCCCGGATTTCCGGCGCCCGACCATGCCTAAATTTGCTCCCCACGCCGCTACAGCCTTGGAGCCACGGGTCAGTCGAGGCGAGCATGGCGGTGTGAGTGTTTGGTAATGGTGTCGCGCAAGAATAACAAATCTGACAGAAAAAATTGACGCAGTCAGCCGAGGAGGGTCCCTCGCGTTGACCAAGTTGTCTCGACTGTTGTGACGACTCTGGACAGCTTTGAGATAGATTGTTTGATAGACGCAGCGCGCTCCTGCTTTCGTTTGGGAGGCGCCTGCCCAGAGCCTTCTCCACGCTAACCCCGATTTCCCCGACGCTAATCGATAGGGACGGGCGATTAAATTTTGTCTGAGCTCCGCCGACCCTCGCAAGCTTACAAGCTCCTGCACGGTTCGTTGCAGGCCGACTCACCTCCTACGCCCTTCTCCGCGCTCATTCAGACCTCTCCTACGACTTGTCCGACCAATTGGCCGCCCGAGACCTGCCTACCCTTCCCCCCCTACCCGCCATGGCGACAGTAAAGGAGCAAGTGGGCGAGGTGCTACTGGGCACCTCCGAGGAGCCGCAGTTGTCACAGCTTATGCGCTCGACCTTCATGAGGCATGCCAAACAGGACGAGGCGACCGGCGACTACTACCTCGGCGAGGACGACTTCATCGAGGCAGTCGCGCCTGAGAGCGAAGACTATGTGAGCATCTGGCCCGAAACGTGGCATGGCAGCCCAGACTAACCACGCCCCGCCATCAAGCACAAAATCAAGCGCTACCAATATGGCATCCTCTTCGCAGTCGCCGACCGCGACTCCAAGGGCCGAGTCAGCCTACAGGACTGGGCCGTCTTCCAGAACCTGCTCGTGAAACCAGACGCCGAGTACGAAGTCATCTTCCGCTTCTTCGACCGAGACCGAACCGGCTACATCAACTTCGATGACTTCTACCAGACGTGGAGAGCACACAAGTCGGAAGAGAGCTTGCCCTTCAAGTGGGATTCGGAGTGGGCGACCCTCTACATTGGGTCCAAGGACAAGCGGCACATCATGACCTATCCCCAGTTCGCGCAGATGTTGCGTGGCCTGCAAGGCGAGCGTGTGCGCCAGGCCTTCGTCTACTTCGACAAGAACAAGGATGGCTTTATCGAGCCAGAGGAGTTCGCGCGCATCATCAAAGACACGGCTAGCCACAAGCTCTCCGACTACCTCCTCGACAACTTGGCCACCTTGTGTAACATCTCCGCCGGAAGCAAGATCT